>VWZZ01001506.1:78545-91109 GCA_013399095.1 Psophia crepitans
TCTGTGTGAGCATCGCTCAGCAACAGCAAAAACATCTCTGCACTATCAGCGCTACTTCCAGCACAAACCCAAAACACAGCCCCATGCTGGCTGCTGTGAGGAAAATTAACTCTTTCTCAGCTGAAAGCAGGCCACACGCTCAGCATATAAAACCGGGGAAAGAAGAAGGAAGAGGGGATGTTCAGAGTGATGGCATTTGTCTTCCCAAGTCACCATTATGCGTGACGGAGCCCTGCTGCCCTGGGGATGGCTGAACCCCTGCCTGCCATGGGGAGTGGGGAATGAATTCCTTGTTGTGCTTTGTTTGTGTGCATGGCTTTTGCTCTACTTATTAAACTGCCTTTATGTCAATCCACGAGTTATCTCACTTTTATTCTTCTGATTCTTTTCCCCATCCTGATGTAGGGGGAAGTGAGCGAGCAGCTGTGTGGGGCTTAGCTGCTGGCTGGAGCAAAACCATAACAAGGAATCTCGGTAAAACTCGTATCAGATTACTAATATTGTACAGTAATGAAAACACTGAACATATTTGCCTGAGCTTTTTGTGATGAAGTTTATTCTACATATGGAAATATCTTCTAGTGAAGTTCAAACTTTTATTCTACCATGACTTTTGTGCTTTCAGAGTCTTGCATTTGCAGGTACTGAACCTATTTCTACATGGCGGTGTACAGGTCTAATGCTTCATTACAAAATCGCTGGCTGAATATCTGCAAAGGCCACCCCTCCTGCTATCTCACCATTCTGAATTTTAAGTCACAGGAAAGGTATTTGTCTCCTGGTTATAAATTGTATATACACTTACTAAAATTACTGTTGCAGGTCAAAATGCTGCACATTACCTGTTTTCAGTTGTTTTCAGACTGTTTGTCCCACCCCCCCCCGCCCCGATACTCACTGCAATATCCTTCTATTCTCTGCATTCCTTTAGGCATTCAGTTCTGATGTTTCAAGCTCAAATTTTTTTGTTTGTGTGAGAACAACTAACTCGGCACATGAGTATTTACAGTCTTGGGACATTCTTATGTTTATCCTCATGGATCCCTTTGCTGTTTGCTGTTGTGTGACTGAACATGGAGTTCTGGCTTCAGAAGTTTCTTTTAGGCCTCTGTAAATACCGAATAAACTGCCACTATCAGCAACCATTTGTGGAATCAATGTTACATTAAAGCTTCTGGCTAACTTTGATACCCTGTCTGTTTCATAAATAACGTATTATGAGTGTTTTATAATCTTACCGAAATGCATACATAGGCAGGATAATCTAGATGTTTAGAACTTCCACAATCAGAAATTTGACCATTTATGTAGCACCTTTTTGCAGAAAGTTATTTATTTCTCAGAAAATAAAAACTTCCATCCAAAGGCACTAGGAGGTTCTTAACATGTCATATTAGCCTATTTAGATCTCCAGTTTTCTTACTATTTAAGCAGTTAAAGACCCACTGTTGAGTGCAGACCATCAGGAGTAGGTTCCAAATTAAACAGTGGACCACAGCTTCAGCTTAAATTGCATATGTTTTTTTCACCACTTCAGATGCCTGCCAATGTTCTGATTGGTGTTGCTATCATGATCTGTGAAACTGAGACCCTCAGAGTCTAGTAGCTAAAACCAAAAAGTGCCATTCAGAAGAAATTGTCCAGAATACCAGTCCTGAAAACACTGGCTAAATTCCTATGTGACTCTACGGGAAAGGAAATTCTGTCATTACTGAATGACTGACAAACTCCATAGCCACAAGACTTTGAACTCCCATGAGACTTTTCAGCAGCTTGATTCCAGCTCTTTTTCTGATGAGCTGATACCCAAGTTCTGTGGCTTTTTCAGACTACTAGCTCATGGGCAATAAGTCTGGAAGTCCTGGTTATTGCTATAAGTGTCTTATCTACACATAGCTTGAATAGCAGACTTTGCCTAGCTGTGCCTTGACAGTGATGGCGATGCAGGAAGCACAAAGGACTCCAGACACACGAGCGTGCTTCTACAAGTCAGCTGTTTTAAGATTCGCTGGCAGTTTACCAAACTTACAGATTTGTGTTGAAAAGATTCAGTTGATTTTTCTTTATTCAAGATTTGCTTTATTTTTAAGGATTTTTTTAAGGATGACTGCTTTTGAATGTGTGTTATTTTTTTGATCCTCATACCCTAGTGAAAAATCTGAATATATCTCAGTCATAAGAGTCTAGGAACCCATGGTTTGGCTTACAATTACTTCTGTTTCTTAGAAAAAATTGATCGGGTCCACTAAGAAACTATTGGGAAATCCATGTCCTTTTATGCTCTTTTTAGTATTAAAAGGGTCAGAATAAGGCTACTTAGGAAGCTGCAGAATTTGCATTGGTCCTTTTTCCATGATTGAGAGGTATTAAGAAACATTCACTTTCTTTTTGTTGTTTGCAGAGAGCGTCAGAACAGACTCTGGCAAAGGCAAAAAGGTAATACAAAATGTTGAATCATCATTATGGGTCTTTTAAATCTGTTTACAATGAGCACGTCATTCTGTACTGGAAGAATGACAGAGCTTGAAAGATGATTAAATTTAGAAACAGCTTCATTCAACCTTCCTAGTAAATTGGGTTATTAGGCAAAGTTTCCTACATGAATGATCTAAGCTAGCTAAGGGATGCACTCTAAATTCTTATAGGAAATGACTTCATTAAATTATCTTTTTGTCTAATTATCTTTTAGTGTTCTTTGAATAACCAACAATAACAAAAAGACACTGTGAAATGAGTGATTTTCAGCAATTAAAATAGTTCTGGTATTTTAAAAAATTGAACATATCAACATTTACTAGTGTTTTCCATTAAGTGTGCCAAAAATAAGATGAACTTTTAAATATGTCCCCAAACTATAACCCAGTGCTTGCTACAGGTTTTTTAAGGTATGACTTTACTCAATTTCACCTTGCAGGAAAGATTTCTTTTTCAGGAGCACTTGTGTTAATCCTCCCTCTGTAGAGTTGCCAGGCTGGTTGAGAGGAAGGAAATAAAAGAGAAAATGAAGGCCAGAAAAAAAGGAGGAGTGAAGCATGAATTTACAGGCATTTCTACTGCTGTTGAATGGTCCCAGTTTTTAGCACAGCTGGAGCTGACCATGTAAGCATTTGAAAGAAAAAAAAAGTAATTTCTAGATCTACAAATAGGCAAATAAAATGCCTTATTGTTTCAGTTAGATAAATATATTATGAACTATATGTAATCTAATAAATTAGTCTTTGCAATATCTAGTATCAGTTTTGCAATTATTTTGTCCATGATTTCTCTCTGTGAAAGGTCTTGTCAGACAGTCTGAGCACAATCTCTTTTAATTTTAAGGAATCTGCAGGTAGTTCATAATTGTGCAAAGAGAATGAAAAAAACCCTCTAAACATCTAAAGGTCTTTGTCATACCTGCAAGCTGTATACAAAAGATGAGCTCATATTTCGTCCTTAGATTTGAGGTAACAGTTGGAACTGGTTACTGCTTTAGATCTGCACTTGTATGTCCTGTGGTTTCCACAGAAACACTTGTCACGTTCAATTACTTAAGTTCTGCACCGACAGTAGTGCTAAGGAAAAATGTGATAACAGGTAAAAAACATCCTGCTACTGAGTTTTAAGACAAACTTAGAAGAGATCAGGATTCTGACAGCATAGAATATGACATTGCTTACAGAGTGTAATGCAAATAGTGTGAAGGTATGTGTAGCTTAGTCCATGGTTGTTTTTATGTAACTGTATCAGCTATCCCATGAAATGTGCTTTGGAAGTCTCAGCCCTCAAGATCATCTGGTTAATTCTGTGATCTATTTCACTGGTGGATATTTATTTTAATAAAAACAAAAGTAGTATTACAACAATGTGCATTAGAAAAAGATTTGGAACTTTAGGCCCTTTATATCTTGAAATTATCCTCTAAGAAGAGGAAAGAAAAAAAAAAATTATACAAATGGGACAGTTCCAGCTTTTAAATGCAGGGAATATGAATGTCTCTCTAGTTGAAGTAAAAGAAGAACAAAACATGTATCTGAAAAAAATCAGTAAATAAATGTACAGGCTAAAGTGAATCATTACATCTGAGTTCTTAGATCTGACCTTTCCTGACTACATTACAGGCAGCTCTGACTTTTGACTGTGAAACCCAGATGACCTTGAGAATTAGTGTAAGCAAATTGCTGTCATGCTAGCTTGGGCTTTGATATTCTAAGCATTTCTTTCTGTGAAACATATAAGAGAAATAATGTTACATGATATATTTTTTAAGATTGTGGATGTGTGATGATAATTCAAATAAGCTATATTTACAGGACATCTCTACTATCACCCTTACACTTTATACCACTCTTAAAATATACCTAACGTATTCCATGCATACATTTTGCTATATATAGTATTTTAGAAAAGCTTTTTAATGCATTTGAGGATAATGATTTGGACAAAATGTATTAACTGTCTAATGCACTAATGAATGGTAAGAATGGTAGAAACAGAAATGTTTCAAGTTAATGTAGTTTGTTTACACAGTCCTGACCTTCAAAACTTTTAAAAATAATAGTTCGTCAGTGTTTTGGATTTTGTGAATTAGGAACAATCACTGGGAACTGCTTCAGATGGTATGAAAATTAATAGAAGAGCGACTTTCCCATTGGTGGATATCTTACAGAAATTTGCAGGATCTGAGGAAAAAATTAGAGCTTTTGTGATATAGAACTTCATCAGTGCCAGTAACATGTTTTCCAGATTTCCTAGGATTTGATTTTGCAGTGAAAACGTATTTGTATTTTGAAGAAGTCAGAGCTTAATTCTGTGACATTTATTGACATCTTCAGAGTGAATGGATCTACCTGACTGGGGAAAAACTGAAAGTCTGAACATATATGTTCCTCAAATTGCCATCTCAAGAGTAAAACAGTCTAAGCACAACAATGGTATTTCAAACTACTAAATGCTTTATAGTCAACTTTTCCAAAACTCATCAGTCTCTACAACCCCTTTACGCAATCAAAAAAACCACCAAACAAACCCAACACCAACCAAACCAAAATAAACCAAACAAACCACCTCCCCAACCCCCCCATCCACCTTTCTTTAGGAAAGATTGAATATCTTTATTGGTCACTTACAGAACGAGTTTCTGGCCAAGGCATAAATTGTTGCTTCATTGTGACTATCTAAAATACCAAAGTATTTTATATGTAAAGTACTTTCCATAAAAAGTTTTCTTTATTCAATTCTTTCCTTCTTTAGCTGTTTTACTTTTTATGGATAGGCTTCTGCACTTTACAGTCCTATGATGCATTGTGTTTCTGTGGAAGTCTGATGATGCCAATTCAATGCACAAAAGAATACCTAAGGAATTTTTAATATGTATGAATTTAGATGGCAGGTTATGGCTTTCACTGCAAAGAATGTAGGTGGGCAGATGAGGTTTGGCTTCAGATGTTCAAGTCTCAGCTCTATGGCCCGAAGTACAAACCCAATTTTCTACACCATCTGCAGGATTTCAGGTTTATTTTCATGTAATGCTCATGTAATTCTCAATTTTTTAATTTTTTTTTTGTGGTCTGTTTTTCATTATAATAACTTAGAACAGCATTAAATTAGTTCTACCCTATCAGAAAATGAAAGCAGTAAGTTTAGCTTAACATAAATTCCAAGGGCAGACCATATGCAATTCATTTTTATTTTTAATTGCTTCCATAAACACACAGAGATTAAATTAGCAAAGCTCGTGTAGGCTTTTCGGTTGTATGTGGCATTTGAACTAAATACTGAAGGATAAAAATGGAAACCAGCAATACCCAGAAAACCCACAGGTTTTAATTTATGTTGTGGGCCATACGCATCAAAGAAAAAAAATGGATCTTTAAGATGTTTCTTTACGTATAACAAGTTAGCCCTAAATTGCTTGCTACGAAAGAAACATAATCAAATGCCAAAGCCCAACTAAGCAGGCAGTACTGGAAAAAGTACTTTTGTTGCTGTTTGAAATAATTTTTTAAGTGTTTTAATCTGCAATAATGTATCTGGACTAAAAAAAGAAAGTTGAAATAGATTCTGAATATTATGTAGGAAAGCATATTTCAGGCCACACAAATAAAAGCTACAAAGCAGACTCGTACTTGACATGCTGCCTATTTTCTCTGTACGTTGCAAAAAGGCATTAACTACAGTCTCAAAAGATTGAAGGTAGTAAAACAAGCTAGGAAAAGAGAAAAATTCATTGCAGCAGATCTCCAGATTGAAATGTCTGTAGCCTGAAGATTACAAGGCACATGTTTGGTCACTTTTGTTTTCTGGATAGTATTTTCAGAAATGACAGCACAGGTTTTGTTTTGTTCGTTGTTTCTTTTTCTTTTTTTTTTTCTCCAGGTGTTTTTTTGGTTGGTTGGTTGGTTTGGTTGGTTGGGTTTGCTTTGTTTTTTTTTCTTTCATTGGGTAGTGCATTTGCAAGACAAAAAGAGACAGACAGCAAAGAAGGTATAGGCCTGTGCTAGGAGTACCAGGGCAACACAAATGTATTTCTTGTCCATTAAGATACAGTTCTGTAGGGATTCTTTCAGTGGTAAGTTAGAGCAACAACTCAGTCTGATCTTCAGTGACCTTTGTATGGCAGAAGAGGGGTAGGTAAATTTTTCTTTTTGCTAGTTATCAGATAAAACTTTCTCATCATTACTTATTTCTACTGAGCCTTTTTCTATTTTCTAACCTTGGCGAACTGTTCCTTGTTAGATGAAAAACCTGCATATTTAAGTGAGCCAGAGACCTGGACTTGTATGTTTCTAACCTATCCTCTCCTCTGGAGTAATTGGCTTAACTCTTACTAAGGTCATCTGAGACACAGAACTGTAGGGACCAGACATAAAACAATGTGCTAACACATGTGTACTCCTGTAAGGACAAGAGTGGAGTTGTATTTGAAATTTTTGCCCTGGGCTTATTAAGTTTTCTAGACTTAAAAAATATATTTGTATCCCAAATGAATAACTTAGGCTGGAGCCAAACTTCTGTCTTCTTCAATGTGTGTTCTCAGTTGCCGATACTTAAAAATCATAGAAACCTAGAGTCATAGAATCCTAGAATCATAGAATGATTTTGGTTGGAAGGGATCTCAGAGATGATCTAGTTCCAGCATCCACAAGCAGGGATGCTCTCCACTACAACAGGTTGCCCAAAGCCCCATCCAACCTGGCCTTGAACACTTCCAGGGAGGGGGCATCCACAACTTCTCTGTGCCATCTGTTCCAGTGCCTCACCACCCTCATAGTGAAGAATTTTTTCCTAATATCTAATGTAAATCTACCCTCTTTTAGTTTGAAGCCATTACCCTTCATCCTGTCACTACATGCCCTTGTAAACAGTCCTTCTCCATCTTACTTGTAGGCCCCTTTAGGTACTGAAAGGCTGCAATTAGGTCTCCCCGGAGCCTTCTTTTCTCCAGTCTGAACAACCCCAATTCTCTCAGCCTGTCTCCATAGGAGAGGTGCTCCAGCCCTCTGATCATCTTCATAGTTTCAACTAAACAGATGAGCCTAATCAAATTTTGCTGTACTGGTATTTGCTTTAATTGACCAATGAAAAATCTGGAAGACTGATGACAAATAGAAAAGGGTTGAACATTTACAACAAATACTCAGGGTCTAAAAAGATAAGCTGTGTTGTGAGACTGAGCAAAAAAAGAATTTTAAGAGTTGCCCTTGCCACAGACTAAAAGCATCTACATTAAACAAAGCCTTCTGGTGTTAGTGAATGAAAGCAAATGATATCTTCATTGGAAGCTGAAAATTGACCAAGTGTAGTGCTTTCCTCAGTGAAGTAATGAGAATTTGAAATAACTCGACTAAGGAAGTGGTAGATTTTTTATTATTAGGTAAAAAAAATCCAAACTTGATTTGTTTCTAAAAAGATATAGTCCAACTCAATCAGAAGTTATAAAAGTTATGGTAACAACTTTTCTTGTTATGATAATAATATAGAGAGGAATCTGAGGAATTCCATGAGAAGAATCTGCATCAAAATGATTGTGCTGGCATTCGAAACTATGAACCAGCTCTTATGTTTAAATTGACTTTTTCTATTTGTTACAGCTCAGAATAATGTTCACTCTCTAGATTTTTCAGAATATTACAGTGTAATGAGTAAGAGCCATGAGTTTTATGTTTTATTATTTTAGGAAATATTTCTATCCAACTAGCCAAGGACTAAAAGAACAATTCTTAGCTTTCATGGCTATAAATAATTAATCAAATTGGAATTTAATTTCCCAGACCACATTTTGAGATCATTATGAAAAAGAACTAATAAATGAAATTCAACAATTTTAGCAATTAAAATTTAACATTACACATTTTTGAAACAAACTCTAGTTCATACCAAGTGGTGATCTTTTTCAGGATGCAAACTAACAGATGGGAATAACAAACCTGAGAACAGAATATTTCTTTAATATTATAATTTATTTTTCTTCTCAGAATAGTTATCATCTTTATAATGTAATTTATCAGTGGGAATAAGGTATCTTAAATGTTAGTTTTACTGTCTGAAGATATGTCCATTCAAAATTAAATGTGATATAGGGACAACCTTTGTTGTTTTTTGTTATAAACATATGAATTATAGTCATGTGTGCAATGAAAAGTCACTATAAAAACAATAACTAAAAAAAATTCTATGAAAATTTTCTTCATCTATTGTATTTATATATTATTTTGAAAAATGCAGATAGAGTTGAAAATGCAGACGAGGAGTGAAAATAGTCAAACTATATTCTTTCTAGCTCATACAGTAGTTCAGTTAATAACAGTAATGTAAGGTATAAATGGAATTTTATAGTTGTATTTGTATACATTGACTGTGACACAATTCCAGATTGTATAACTGGAACATTTTTAGTTCAGCCTCATAACTATATACAATTTTCATTTGAGCAGTAGGGAAACATTTTGTCAAAATAAGCTTTGTTAAATAAGTGGTGCTATTTGTACTTGCGTTTTCAACACTGTGTGAGTAATAATCCTGTTGCAGTAATTCTCTTGATGAGCAATGACCAACAGTACGTGTGTGCAGTTGGACTTGCACGTAGCTGTTATCTCATTAGCATTCGAGTCCTTGAGAGCCAAACCAGTGTAGCCAGCAGAGATGTGCACTGTTTCAGGCTTTTCTATTGGCATGAGAGGAGGACCAGTCAGAGGATATTGTCTCATACAGGCTTGTGATGTGACCGACAGGACAATGAGAGAGGCAAGATGACTGAAGAAGCAGCTTGTGGCAACTGAACACAACTGAGTCCTGCTGCCCTGTGGCAGCTCACTTGAGTCTGAGTAATGATTGCTCTCTAAGGAGTTTCTGGCTTTTTGTTTTGGTTGAAGAACTGTTGCAGTGAAAACAGATTGAGGGAGAGGGACATAAAAAGTAGAAGTAAGGTAAGAAGTAAGCTGTGTTTGTGGGTTTTTTTTTAGTTTTGGTTATTTTTTTCCATTTTTTAATTTTATGGCTGGCTGACTTTCGTTTATGTTGCTGAAGATGCTAATCATCTATAGTAATTTATGTGTATGCTGAAAGATTATTAAAGGTTATTAAAGCAGCTTTAAATTTTGTCATGGATTAAGGATTTCCCGCTCTCCTGGTTTCACCTAGGATAGAGTTAATTTTCTTTCTAGCAGCTGGTATAGTGCTGTGTTTTGGATTAGAGTGAGAATAATATTGATAGCACACTGATGTTTTTAGTTGTTGCTAGGTAGTTGTAGCGTCTACACTGAGACAAGGACTTTTCATCTTCTCTCACCCTGCCAGCTGCACCAGGAGCTGGGAGAGCATGGCCAGGGCAGCTGACCCAGCCTGGGCAAAGGGGTATTCCCTGCCATAGAATGTCATGCTCTGGATACAACTGGGGAGGCTGGGAGGTGGGATCACTGCTCAGAAACAGACTGGGCATCGGGTTGTTAGGGTTTTTTTTCCTTCTGCATGTGGTGAGCAATTGCATTTATGCATCACTGGTTTTATTGTTATTAGTGTTATTCTCTTCCATTGTTATCCTATTAAACTGTCTTTATTTCAATCCACAAAGTTTGGGGTTTTTTTCATTCTCCTCTGCATCCCCTTGTAGGGAGAGGGGTGAGCAAGCAGCTGTGTGGTGCTCAGTTATCGGCTGGGGTTAAACCACAACGCACACCCGACAAATAAAAAGTTGTTAAAGTGTTTTGTTACTTCAAAACAAATATTCAGTACAAGACATTCAGCTATTTCCTCTTGACAGCAGTTAGACAGAAAGGCTTTTCCACAGAGTAAAGAGAGTGAAAAATAGAGATTGAGAATTTAATTTTAAAAAGAAAACACTGTCCTACATAGAGTGACAGGGTTGAGTGGGTTTTTGCTTTTGATTATGTTTACATCATGAAAAGAACTATTATTTAATGTTTGTGACATTCATCCTTAAAAAACCCCTTAGAACAGTCAACTTTGTTTTTTAATGTTCATGGTGTAGTATGCTGTAATACGAGCAAAGCTTCCTCTTTTTTCTGTATTGAGGCATGCTCTGCATTCAGCATGGTAAGGGCAAAGATTTTGTTGCTGCAGTTTTTTTCAGTTCTTGATATTCCAGAAAGGATCCTGTATAAGTGCTAGTGACCATTGTGGCAGCTTTGTTGCGCCATGACAAAATTCAATAGAATTCAGAGAAGTAAGGAGGGAGGTCAGCAGAACTTCTACCTTGGACTTCTGGAGGACAGACTTTGGTCTGTTGACAGCTTGACAGAGTCCCTTGGGAGGTAGTCCTGAAGGACAAAGAAGTACAAGAAGGCTGTACTTCCTTCAAAAAGGAAATTTTTAAGACCATCCCCACTTGCCAAAAGATAAGCTGGTGGGGAAGATGACCGGCCTGGCTGAACAGAGACCTTTGACTGGTACTCAGGAAAAAATGAGCGTTTATGAGCTTTGGGAGTAAAGGACAGGCAAGTCAGGAGGACTACAAGGATATTGTGAGATTATGCAGGGAGAAAATGAGTAGGGCCAAAGTTCAATTAGAACTTAATCTGGCTATTGCCATAATAGACAATAAAAATACTTCTATAACAAAAGGAAAGCTAAGGAGCATCTCCATCCTTTATTGGATGCAGGAGAGAAACACAGTGACAAATGATGAAGAAAGGGCTGAGGTACTTAATACCTTCTTTGCCTCAGTCTTTAATAGTAAGACCAGTTGTTCTTGGGCACCCAGCCCCCTGAGCTGGAAGGCAGGGATGAGGACCAGAATGAAACCCCATAACCCAAGGGGAAATGGCTAGTGACCTGCTACACCATTTAGACATGCATGTGTCTATGGAACTGGATGGGATCCACCCAANAGAAACACAGTGACAAATGATGAAGAAAGGGCTGAGGTACTTAATACCTTCTTTGCCTCAGTCTTTAATAGTAAGACCAGTTGTTCTTGGGCACCCAGCCCCCTGAGCTGGAAGGCAGGGATGAGGACCAGAATGAAACCCCATAACCCAAGGGGAAATGGCTAGTGACCTGCTACACCATTTAGACATGCATGTGTCTATGGAACTGGATGGGATCCACCCAAGACTACTGAGGGAGCTGGCAGAAGTACTCATGAAACCACTTTCCATCAGACTCTGGCAACTACAGGCTTGTCAGTCTGACTTCAGTGCCGGGGAAGGTTATGGAGGAGATCATCTTGAAAGCCATCATGCGACACGTGTCAGGAAGATGGAGCCAGGCTCTTCTCAGTGTCATTAAGCGATAGGACAAGGGGCAATGGGTTCAAGCTGGAGCGTAGGAGGTTCTGGGTTAACATGAGGAAAAACTTTTTCACCATGAGGGTGACAGAGCACTGGAACAGGCTGCCCAGAGAGGTTGTGGAGTCTCCTTCTCTGGAGACATTCAAAACTCGACTGGACACGTTCCTGAGTGATGTGCTCTAGGTGGCCCTGCCTTGGCAGGGGGGGTTGGACTAGATGATCTTTTGAGGTCCCTTCCAACCTTTGTGATTCTGTGATTCTGTGACACATACAGGACAAACAGGTGATCAGACCCAGTCAGCATGGGTTTATGAAAGGCACGTCCTGCTTGACTAACCTGATCTCCTTCTATGGCATGGTGACCACCTTAGTGGAAGAGGGAAAAGCTGTGGATGTTGTCTACCTAGAACACAGTAAAGCCTTTGACACCGTTTCTCACAGCATTCTCCTGGAGAAACTGGCTGCTCACAGCTTGGATGGGTATACTCTTTGCTGGCTAAAAAACTGCCTGAATGGCTGGGCCCAAAGAGTTGTGATAAATGGAGTTAAATCCAGTTGGTGACCAGTCACAGGCAGTGTTCTCCGGGACTCAGTATTGAGGCCAGTTCTGTTTAATATTTTTATTAATGATCTGAATGAAGGGATGGAGTGCACCCTCAGTGAGTTTGCAGAAAACACCAAGTAAGGTAGGAGCGCTGATCTGCTTGAGTGTAGGAAGACTCTGCAGAGAGATCTGGACAGGCTGAATTGATGGGACAAAGCCAGCTGTATGAAATTCAACAAGGCTCAGTGCCAGGTCCTGCACTTGGATCACAACAATCCCAGGCAATGCTACAGG
>VWZZ01001506.1:91228-165707 GCA_013399095.1 Psophia crepitans
CAGCATCCTGGCTTGTATCAGGAGTAGTGTGGCCAGCAGGACTAGGGAAGTGATTGTCCTCCTGTACTCAGCACTGATGAGGCTGCATCTCAAATACCGTGTTCGTTGTTAGGCCCCTCACTACAAGAAAGACATTGAGGTGCTGAAGTGTGTTCAAAGAAGAACAATCAAAGAACCTGGTGAAGAGTCTAGAGCACAAGTCTGATGAGAAGCGGCTGAGTGAACTGGGGTTGTTTAGACTGGAGAAAAGGAGGCTGAAGGGAGCCCTGATCGCTCTCTACAACTACCTGAAAGGAGGGGAGGTGGGTGTTGGGCTTTTCTCCCAGGTAACAAGTGACAGGATGACAGGAACAGCCTGAAGTTGCGCCATGGGAGCTTTAGATGTGATATTAGGAAAAATTTCTTCACTAGAAGGGTTATCAGTCACTGGAACAGACTGCCCAGGAAAGTGGCTCAGTCACCATCCCTGGAGGTATTTAAAAGATGTGTAGATGCGGCACTTAGGGATGTAGTTTAGTTGTTGAACTGGCAGTGTTGGGTTAATGGTTGGAGTTGATGATCTTAAGGGTCTTTTCCAACCTAAATTATAATATGATTCAATAATTAAGGCAGATATTACAATTTCTATTCTTTTTTCTTTCATTGGTACATAACCATTCCTTTTTGGTTTTTTTAACCAATGTAATAAGAAACTGGAGGTGTTCTCAACTGCCATCAAGATGCAGGTTCCTAGAAATCCAGATAGTGTGGTTTTTACCTGTTATGCAAGTGCTTAGGAGAAATAGCTACAAATCTTAGATAAAATAGTTGAAAAATAAAGCAAGAAAGAATGATCAGATTGTATATTTTTACTTTCCACAGGTAAATGTAACTATAAGCAGAAGGAGACTTCTTTTCTAACCTGAGTTCCTCTGACTGCATGAGCAAGAAAGATTGGTTTGAAGCACGACAGGGTTTTCTGCACTCTTTCAGACAATAACTGTAAGTCCCCTTTAGTATACTGTTGATATGCTCAGAAAAACAAAAATACAAAAAAGAAGCCAAAGTATTCTTCAAGAAGATGGAATATTGCCAAGGTGAGACATCAAAACCACAAAGCATGCAATTTTCATTAGGCACTAGTTGTTAATATGCAGAAATAAAGTGATCTTAATCCACTGATTCATTCACTTGGGATTAACACCACAGACAGTGCTTTCAGAATAGAGATCCTTCTAGTAGCTCAGTTACATGATATAGTTTAGGAATGTAATAATTTTCACCAGAAATTATGCCTGTTACATGATAGAGTCACCATATTACCCATGTAGTTGTTCTGACTTTTCAGCAGCGTCCATGACGAGAATCACTTCTTTATTCGAAGTTGAAATATCTTGTACTGTCATTATGCTAACTCTGCCAAGCAAGTTTTTTCATGTCATACTCAGCAAAGTTAAAGTGTCTCCTCTTTAAAATGATTTCCCTTTAAATATGCATGCCCAACAATGTGCTTTCTGGTTTGAGTGAGTTGCAATCTGCAGCTTCTCATTGCGGTGTGTGTTCCCAATCTCTGAATCATTTTTATGGCTGTCCTTTGAACTCTCTGTTTCCAAATCTGTTCTTAATAACTTAAATATATTTAACTTGAAATCACATAAACGGATAATATAGATGTTAGCTTAAATAAGTCTGCCTCTTATGAGTTGCTGCTTTCCTTCAGTTTGTTTTTTTTAGACCATTAAGTTGACTATTACCACTTTTTTTAAACCATCAACCACTTTGGTGGTAAAATTAAACTATATCTTTGCTGGGCTCACAGTTTTTTACTTCCTGTGAGTCTTTTTTTTTTTATGTCTGCTTCATCATTTAGAGGTTTAATGATAGAAAAATAAGTTTCTTAAGAGCTTTCTTTTTCTCCCAAAGAAATCTATTTTCCATATGTGAATGGCTTGTATTTTTCTGAAGTTCCAAGCTGTACGAAAATTCTTACATTGTACTCAATTTTATACATCAAGAACTTCAACTGTTATCTTTTGAAGGTGCCATTACTGAATTTGATTGAATTTTGAAAATGTAACATGTTACCCAGCTACTGAAACTCACTTGTGGCCCTGTATCCTTACACAACATGTCTAGAATCCTGTCATCATGCTTATTTGTATTTTTCAGACTATTTAGTATTTTGTGTTTATGTGTGAGTTACTTGCTGTGAACTGGTCAACATTTTGATAGGAATGATGATTCTTAGGTGATTCAAACCAGGCAGCAAAGGGAAGCCAGATAGATGTTTGTTTATGTTCCAAGGCAATTTATTATTTCTTAAATTTGGACCTGAAATAATAAAACCTTATTTTGCTTTCCAGATTTTGAATGTTTTTCAAAGAAGTGAGCACTTTTCAAAGAAGCTTTAAAAAAAAAAAAAAGTAATGGGTTGTTGTCTTTGACCAACTTCTTGCAGTGTTTCAACTTTAGCATTTTTTGCTTTACGATTAAAAAAAACCCAATTTTTTTGCAGGCTTTGGATTTATTTGATTGTTTATTTTTGGGCGGGTGTCACTGGAGCACTAGCATACTTTTCCCACCCCTAATTTTACTTACAAGAAGTTATTTTTGTTAGTGAAAAATATATCCTGTTTGATTCAACATCCCAAGAGAGGCGAAGCAGATGGTGTTCCATGTGCCCAGGTCCTGTAGCAGGACTGCAGATGTATTCTCAGAAGGCACACACACAGAGACTATACATATACAGTACATGTATCCATGTACATTGCTGGCCACACAGATTGCAGACAGGCACTCATGTTAACACAGCACCAGTGACCTTATCCTGCTGCCTCTCTGCCTGATCTGGATGGAGGTCCGCTGGTGACAATATATACATATGTACAAGGCAGATCCCTTTAGCAGACAGACTCAGTCTGACCTGTAGCTCCCCTGTTGCTGCCACATGAACATACATGCTCCTGAGGCTAAAGTCCCAGTCCCATTGCTGGTACAGACCATGGCACACAGATATTCCACGTTCCAATTGTTGATCTTTGTGCTTGTAGAGACACACTCTCCCACACAGAGCTAGCCCTTACAGACCCACTCACTCTCTTGCTCACAGGCTTCTTCATCTATTTACCAGCTAATTCATCTCGACCATTGCTAGTGATCACCCACTCACTCACACACCCAGACTTGCTCTGGCACCACGGATACATGGGTCCCTCCATACACACACATACACAGCATAGAGAACCCCTCAGCCAGGAAAGAGGGGCTTGGCCAGACACACATACAGACCAGGCTACTATTTACAGGTGACAAGCCCTTTTAATTACCTTATCCATCTATTTGCCCACTCTTGTTCCTCTCCTACACCACCCAAGCCCCACCCTTCTGCCATCTTTGGTTCTTCACCTAAGCATCCTATAATAAATCTTGTGCGATCCCGAATTGCTTTCCTTCTGCATCCCATAATATGTCCCACCTCTAGGCAGAAATCCATAGTCCAAAAGGTAGTTCAGAATTGCTCTAGATGACTCATTGTGATGGTCTGCATTATCTTGACCCTGGGGCTGAGGCTGTGGTGGGACAGCCCTGGGAGGGACCCACACAGGGTATTCCTTCCTTGGAAGTCATTGATTTGGGTCCCTGCCTGCCATTGTGCCCCTTTGCTCCTCTGGACTTGTACAGATAGACATTTCTGAAAATTGTAGATCTTTTGATAAAAGAAATCTACACATCCAGGATTTGCATTCCTGAACTCTAAGGAACATAAACAACTTTCCAAATCAAAGAATCATACATTGGTTTGAGTTAGAAGAGACCTTAAAAATCTTCTAGGTCCAAGTCCCCTGCCACCAGCAGGGACACTCTCCACTACAACAGATTGCCCAAGACCCTGTCCAACCTGGCCTTGAACACTGCCACGGAAGGGGCCATCCACAACCTCTCTGAGCAACCTGTTCCTGTGCCTCACTACCCTCACAGGGAAGATTTTTTCCTTGTATCTATCTAAATCTACCTTCTTTTAGTTTAAAGTCATTACCCCTTGTCCTATCATTCCATGCCCTTGTGAACAGTCCCTCTCCAGGTTTCTTGTAGGCCCCCTTTAGGTACTGAAAGGCTGCCATAAGGTGTCTTTGGAGCCCTCTCTTCTCCAGGCTGAACAAGCCCATCTCTCTCAGCCTTTCTTCATAGGAGAGGTGCTCCATCCCTCTGAGCACCTTTGTAGTCCCCCTCTGGACCCACAACAGCAGCTCCATGTCTTTCCTGTACTGGGGACCCTAGAGCCATATGCAATGCTCCAGGTGGGGTCTCAAGACAACAAAGTAGAGAGGGAAAATCACCTCCCTTGACCAGCTGTCCATACTGTTTTTGATGTAGCCCAGGACACGGCTGGCTTTCAGATGTGCAACACACGTTACTGGTTCATGCAAGCTTCTTATCCACCAAAACCTCCAAGTCCTTCTCCTCAGGGCTGCCCTCAATCCATTCTCCACCCAGCCTGTAGCTGTGCTTGGGATTACCCCAACCCATGTGCAGGACCTTGCACTTGGCCCTGTTGAACTTCATGTGGTTCTCATGGGCCCACCTTCTGGATGGCATCCCTTCTCTCCAGAATGTTGACCACACCACACAGCTAGGTTATGTCAGCAAATTTTCTGAGGGTGCTCTCAATCCCACTGTCCATGTCTCTGCTAAAGATATTGAAAATGGCATCATGAGACAAAAGAGGGCCCTGTAGACAAAAGTGAATGCTGACTCCTTGCTTCTTTATTCCCATCTTTTATTTCTTGAGACTACTTTCCGCTCTTTTACTTTAGCATTTTCATGCCTTCCAGTCTGCAAATGACTGCAGACCTTTCTTCAAGTTGCCTTCCAGTTTTAGGAATAACATAACATTAAATAATAAAATATTATAAACCTCTCATATAATATAGCCTCTTCTCTATATCAATGACTTTCAATTAGTCTTCCAATACTGACTTCAGTCTATATTACCTCTCTGATATTGTTTCGTCAGTCTTATAATATTTGTTGCCTTCTTGCTTATTTTCTCATCTTTGATGAGTCCATGTTCTTCCCTAGATTAGGGCTGTCATTTTTTAAGATCTTTAAATTAAGTGCTTTTTTTTATATTGACCTTCAAGTGTTGTAGATATTGTGAGAGACACAGGGAAAATGACACTAATACAAATAGGTTTGCTAGTTCAATTTATTTGTTAATATTATTCAATAAACCCAGCCAAAGTCTTCCAGTAGTTGTGTGAATTTAGTGTTACACTATGCATACTAATGTGTGAAATATGAACATTGAATTTGACCATCTCTCTTGATTAATCATTATGGTGTTTATCCTTCATTGTTGCTAGCAATTTTTTCTTATTATTTCATGGATGATCTTGACTCCTCTTCTTATGTATTTAAGAAATTAAAACCACATTTTATCCTCAAATGAAAAGATTTACTGTTATACAAAATGATCTAACTGTGCTTTTGTGGAATTTAATTGGATAATATGTACAGATGAACCAACTTTTGTGTTGGAAATTATGTCATAAGCTAGTATACTTCTAAATTGGTTAAAAATACTTCTAAATCAAATAATAACAGCCATGAATGCATAGAATAGTTTAATATCACACCACTCAGCTCTTTTAGCTACTAGACCGCACTACTTAATGGAGCAGTGGTTGAAAATTAAAGAATCTGATGGATTAGTTTGGCAATTCTTCTCCAGAGAAGTCTAAAGCACCAATCAGATACTGTGACTTGTGGTCAAGTGAGATGGATTCCACTGCATAAAATATTTTAGTACCATCCATTATACCTGATGTCACATGCAGTAATGAAGCAGCTATTACTCTGCACCTCCTGGAGTACACAGTGATGAGCAGAAGATGTCCCAGCGATGACTAGAACTTTTCAAGACTCTATGACATGATGGACTACTTGTAAATCCTGCAGAGGTTCTTCCTCATTGTTGTAGTTTTGTTCCACCTAGCAGCTAACCACCACACAGCTGCTTGCTCACTCCCTGCTGGTGGGGTGGGGAAGAGAATCGGAAGGGTTAAAGTGGGACGACTCATGGGTTGAGATAAAGACAGTTTAATATGTAAAGCAAAAGCTGTGTACGCAAGCAAAGCAAGACAAGGAGTTAACTCACCATTCTCATCAGCAGGCGATTGTTCAGCCATCTCCAGGAAATGCATAATGGTTACTCGGGAAGACAAACACCATCACTCTGAACATCCCCTCTTCCTTCTTCTTTCCCCACTTCCATATGCTGAGCATGACATCATATGGTACGGAATATCCCTTTGGTCAGTCGTGGTCAGCTGTCCTGTCTGTGTCTCCTCCCAACTTCTTGTGCATCCCCAGCCTACTCATTGGTGGGGTGTGAAGCAGAAAAGACCTTGGCTCTGTGTAAGCACTGCTCAGCTGGAACAAAACATCACTGTCTTTATCAACACTGTTTTCAGCACAAATCCAAAACACAGCCTCATCCCAACTACTGTGAAGAAAATTAACTCTATCCCAGACAAAACCAGCATGCTCATTCTGATATTTAAAGAAGTCATTCTTCAGACTACAAAACATGACTATCTTGAGTTTTGTTCACTAGTTGCAGGTATTACTGGAAAAGGATTTGTATGTTTGTGTTGAATTTTCATTTCTTCTGAAACCTCGGTGAAAAAAATAAGGCTTTTTTACAAAACTATACTAACAATACTGTCATTTTCAGCACTGGTTCTCAGGGAGTAGACTACCTATGACAAAAAGAAGTTGTCTCAAATATCTTAATGGAATAGGTCAAGTGATCTAATTTGAGAGAAGTAAACAGTGTCAGAAACTTTAAAAAAAAAAGGAAATAAAAATCTCATTAAAAATAGCCTTTTTCCATAGCATAAATTTAGATTAACACATAGCTACTTCAAAACCCCAAGAGTTGCTTGTGTGCAAGTTAAATTTATAAGTATTATTGTTGGCATATTCAAACAAGTACAAAATTAAATATGGAAACAATAAGAGGGAATTGTTACTGTTATGGACAAAACAGAATCAACTTGTGGAAAATTGACTTGTTTGCCCACTAAAATAAATATTTTTCAGGTAGTGGGAAAAAAAGGACATTTTTCCTTCCCCTTTTGTGAGACAGCTTCACTCATTCATTCTGAACTCCTCTACCTCCTCTCCAAGCAGGGCAGGGGGATGGGGAAATGTCGGGTTGCAGTCAAATCATAATGGTTTTTCTCTGCCACCCTTTCTCATCACCTGTTTTCTCTGCTGTAGCTTAGGTCCTTCCAGAGGCTGCAGTTCCTCTCAGGAAAATCTATTACATCATGGGTCCTTCATGGGCTGCATCTCTGCTCTTGATTTTACTCTGCTTAGTTTATTTTTTGTGTCTAGCTTACCTCTCAGCACTCAAAAAATAAAACCAAAAGTCTGTGAAATTAGTAATTTCTATTGCTTTTTTATTAATTTACTAATAAATTTTATTATGAAAATAATAAAGTACCTATAATGACTACTTTAAAAAAGTATGTCTTCTCCATTTAAAACCAAAGCTGTTTAAGGCTAAACCATTTCTTATTTTACATTTATACAGTGTCCACCACAATATACTGTGATAAGAACAGTATTTTTTACAGTATGGTTTCAATTACCTGATATTCAGTTGGATGAGTGCTTCTAGAAAGCCTCAGAAAATATCAATGTTACATCTGAATCCTAAACCATCTCTAAAAATAATGACAAAATCTTATGCACTTAAACATATATATACATATAGGTTATTGGCCTAGAATTGGTTGGCACATTCTTCTAGTTAAGACAACAAATGAAAAATATATATACAAACAAACAAAATTTATAGTTAAATGAATATATATTTTTATATATTATATATAAAATATATATGTATGAATATATAAAATATATACAAACAAGGAGGGACCAAAAGTAAGCCCAATATCTCAATGCTATTAGTTCGTTTTGGGAAAAACAAGTAATTTAACAACATTTCATAAACCTTCTATTTGAAAACAAATGCAGTTTTTGTAAAGTAATGAAATTAATCACTAATGGGAGTTGAATTAATAGCTGAAAAAATGAATTTTTCAAGAAAGAACTTCAAATAACAGATTTGCAGCAGTCAATAGGACTTTCTCTTGACTCATAGTAATGAATACCAAGTATTTCAGAGAAAAGACAAAAAGAAAGTTGGAATGATCTACTATAAGCGAACTTTCCTATGTAACTTTCACCTGCAAACTGACTTATTTTCTAGAAATATGATGATTCCATACAGTTTCTTATTCGAGAAAATGATAATTCTGTTTTTTTCTCATTCATTTTGAGGTCTTTTTGTCATTAGATCACTAATTTTTTTAATCCCCTAACCATAAGAAGTGTCTTGGGTTGGGCTTTGAACATTCCAGAAGTTGTGGGAATTCAGCATTGTGTAAAAACTGAAAGCTAAGGTACTTAGACTAAATAATGATAATAATGATAATAATAAAAGAAACTGGGCTTATCCTGAGATTAATGAACTATGTCTACCCCATCCAACTTGTTTTTCCTGGATTCAGTGATAACAAGCAAGCTCCTTTCCTGGGACTTTGAAAATAGTTTTTAAGCATTTCAACTGCTTAAGGATCAAGACTTCACCCAAAAATTTCTGAAAGATTTATCTAGCCTTGGGTATTGTTGCTTTCAATTTATCACTTTGTTACATTTCCTCTTGACACCGCAATATTTGACACTGCTTAATTTTTGTTAGAGGAAAAGAAGATTTTCATGTTCCTTTCATAAGAAATTAAGGAAGTCAGCAATGATGGTGGCTTTCCAGGTGTGTTGAATGGAAATGTCTTTCCCTTGCCTCTTGTCTGTATATTCACTTTTAATGTCCGGACAATGAAACATCTGTTGTAAAGGAAAAGAACTAGTTAGCTGTGGAACAAATACATCTCACAGATAACTAGTGACAGGACTAGGGGGAACAACTGCAAGTTGTGCCAGGGGAGGTTTAGGTTGGAGATGAGGAGGAATTTCTTCTCGGAAAGGGTGGTCGGGCATTGGAACAGGTTGCTCAAGGAGGTGGTGGAGTCACCGTCCCTGCGGGTGTTTAAAGAAAGGTTAGATGTGGTACTTAGGGACATGGTTTAGTGGGTAATAGGTGGTAGGGGGATGATTGGACTGGATGATCCTTGAGGTCTCTTCCAACCTTAATGATTCTACATGTGTTTAAGCCGATGCATTGCCTGGTATTAAATAAAGGTCAGTAGTGAAGGTGATAGTTCCTGCCCTCTGCCTCATTATATGTTTTCAGATATTTTTGAATGTTTTCCTTAACTTCACACAGGATGAGCATAAGCAGCCAATCCATTATACAGGTCTTCCTGGTCTTTTAAAAATTAATAACATTAATTCTTGAATTGCATAAATTGTTTGTTTGGGCTGAGACTTCCTCTTGCCAGGTACATTCCTCTTTATGAGTAGATGTTAACAGATGCTAAAAATAAATTGAAGCTCATTGATGTGGGTCAAAGACATTTCCTTTTCCATTGGCCTATAATTTGATCTTTTGAAGTCTGAGTTCATGTTAAACCTCATGATTCCTGCCACTAATAAGTGACGGAAAATGGACTATTAAGTTTGAATTATGCATTAAAAAATACTTTTTTCACATTTCCTTCATCATGTGATTATTTCATCTTCCTTTTTTTCCTTCTCTTTATTTTACTTTACTTCAGCAAAATATTGAATGTGACACCAGCAAGGTAAATCTTAAAAAATATCAGGACAAGAACATACATGATCTGTACAACTGTGTAAAAAGATTTACTGGGATTTTGACTTTTATCTAGGTGTAGACTGCTGTATGTTTTTAATTTGATTTTTTATGTATATATGTTGTGGGGTTTTTTTAAAGCTAGAGTATTCAAACCGTGTATTGAAAGGAATGTAATGCAGATGGTAAGGAAAAAGTTTCACATATCATGGTTTTACACTGTAAATGTAACTATACGCTTGTATAAAAAGACTCGAGTTGCCAATTTTCATTTTTATGAAGATACATAAACATACCATAAATTGATATGTTGTCTTATAACTTTGAAAGCAGATCTTGCACAACTGTTTAAAGAAATACAAATTTATATATACTGGATTTCCACACTTTCCCTTTGAATATTTTTTTTCCCATTTGTGTATTTAGACCCGATAGTGAATGAGAACTCTTAATTAATAAACCCACTGTACAACAAGCAGTTGCATATGCTGTTGCTGTAGTGATCTGCTGAAAGACCTAGCCTTTCAAAAATATGTGCATACTGGTTAGATTACTACCTTAAATGAAACAGTATAGCCAGTGTAAAGCCTACAGATTAGGTATGAATAGTTTTAAAATTTGAATTTATTGCTTGAACATTCTAATCAAATCTCACTGAATAGTTTTTGTGTCCTGATGGGATGACTGTGGCTTTAAATATTGTATACATGAAACAGTGCCAGTTCATCATCAAACTATTTCTGATTGACTAAATATCTTGTGTAGATACAAACTGCACGATAAACCGGATTGTATAAATGAATAGTTAGCATGAATTTCCATTAACAAAGAATGATCAGAACTTCAGTGAATGGTTTTTGTCAGTTATGAACATAGGTATTTTCTTATTCAACTTTAGCTGTGTAAATCACAATACAAATAGAGTGTAGGAAATGAGTCGATGTGAAAAATTCAGTGACTCTATCTTCATTTTAAGGAAAAATGCCTCTAGCAGATACTAGAAGAGAGAATAGAAAGCAATGTTTATGAGGTGCCTTTCTTCCTAATCTTGGAAGTTTAGTTTAGTTCATAGACAGAAGGGCGAGAGCTGTGCAATTAGATTTCCTAGTCCTTGTAGCAGGACTGGTTTTTTAATGAAGTCTTATGCACAGAAATAACTTGTTTATTTCTAAATAGTATGTGCCTACTTGGTGTTGCTTTATTACAGGATAAGCACATGCTCCTAGGTTTTTTCCTGATGGATCTCATAATGAAACCTTGATTACTCTTAATGAAATCTTTCTAATAATCAATTATGTAGAAAACTTTCCTTCCTTACAATCAGTCTCTGAGCATTTCTGTTTATGCCACATTCTTCCTGAGGTTTGGCTGATAGAGGAAATGTATTTTTAAGATATATTCAGTCTCTTTCTTTCAATGTAGCTTAATCGTAGAGAGTCAACACTGAGTTCCTTGAGTAGTTCAGATGGCTCCCTCTCTTGATTGATAGCTCTTGATTTGTCTTTAAAAAATTATTATCAGCTATGGTACCAGCAACTCTATAATAACCAGCTATTTTTGGTTTTTTGAATGATAATCATAACATTTATTTCTTCTAGCTCAGACAGAGCCTCCTTGTTATTATATTCAAATAAGAATGATGAACAAAATACTGGCTTTATGTCTGTCTCTGTAATCTATTTAATGTAAGGACCTTCATTGAAGATTTTTTTTTTATCTTTTGCCATGTAACATATTGACTGTCTATCATGTGCTTTCTGCATTGGCTATACATATATTTCCTTCTCTGCCTCCATATCCATAGCCATTACCTTCACATGCTCTGTTAAGTCTCCAGGTTTAATATTCTACTGGACACTCTTGGTCACTTTCTGCTGTCAGATTTAGGCTATCCACTTCTGAAGAAGTTTATTTTGTCTTGAAGAAAGTTGGCTTGCCCTTGTATTTATATTTGGTATCCTTATCAATGTTCTACATGTTTCTTTGTTGTCAATGGTTATTGTGGGAATGCGCAAAAGACTGTGGTTGATGGCCTAACTCATGTGCTTGAAATGATATGGAGTTTTAGGAATTTTCTAATTTGAAGGCAAAAAGGTTAGTTGGATAATGCTGTGAAATTCAAAAGGTTGTAAACTAGTCGTAATTAAAGTAGTGGATGGAAAAACCAGCTGGAGATACTGATGTGTTAACCATATTAAGGCTAATCCAGATAACCTAGTGAAGAGAATGTGGAATGTAAAATAATACTGATTACAACTTAGGTACACAAAATATAGGGACAAACTTCAAAATTACTGTATTTCCACCTGTTACATTGAATGAGAAATATTTGGTATTTCCAAGCAAATAATCAATTTCCTTTAATAATATTAAGCTATAATGATGCCAAGAAAGGTGACTTGTGTCTGGTGTAGGACTGTTAAAATGCTAATGCAACCTTGCTTTCATTACTTGTGTTTAAGTTCAGATGTTGGCGTTACTTTCTTCAAGAAGGCAGTACTGAAGGTGAAAAGAAGATGAAGGCCTGGATCTAAGCTCTAAAGAAAGGATAATGGGACAGGGATATAGGGACAAGGCATATAGATAGCACATACTGTGCCAGATGCTAGAATTGAATTTGTAATTGTCAAGTCAGAGGGTTCACAAGCTTCAGTCTGGTCCTGAAACTACTCGCTTACAAGAACCTTGGGTCAGTTACGTTTTGGTAGATCAGCATATCATTGATATATTGCTCTTCTTCCTTCAAGTTTTGGATATCAGCACCAGCTGAGATTCTATGCATTATGGAACCAAAATACTTGCAATTATCTCACTGTCAGAATCTTGCCCCTGTGTCAACCTCTGGATCCTGTGAATTCCTGCAGTCTGGGATTTATTGCCTCACACAAGAGAGCCTGCAGCTCTTGCAATCCAGCCTGTTCCTGTTCTCTATGGAGCTGCATTTAGCTACACTAAAATACTACAGCCTGGTTTAGTCTTTCAGCACAGGAACAGCCAATTGCTGTAGATGTGGTTCCCTTTCCTCTTCAATGTCAGTAAGTCTGGCAATATTACTGTTTTCCCATCCTCTAACCTTGATAATGGATTTTCCAGGATACTAGGCTGAAAGACACATGGACCAAATTTGTGGTTTTGCAAGTATGGCACTGGTGAATACATAAACAGGTACGACTAATTGTGCTAGAACTGATTTCCATTCAAAAACCATTGTCTTTTGTGTTTGTTTCTGCGCTGAGTACCAGGACTGCTTTTCTGTGTAATATTAAAGAGATCCATACTGTTATTTTCACGATGATGATCACTATGACTTTCATGCATAACACATGCAAGAGAGGCAACAAGAACCATTGTCAATAACACTTAGAAGCCTTTTTTTTTAAAAACTTTTTTTATAGAAAGTAAGGCTTTGTAGCTTTTTATGATCTAGTAAGGAAAAGTATAATAATAATAAAGTTGATTGGAGATTAGTAGATTTAGGGATTTCTGCAATAACCATTAAATAGCTTCTTAAATATGAGAGACATAAATTTAATACAAAGATCAGTTGCTGAAGTAGTTCTTTAAATTACAGAAATGCTAACCTTAGTAATGTTTGTAGGTGCTGTAAAGGTACCCTAGAGGACACTAGTTATTAAAATTAGAGGAAAGACTGGTATACCCAGAGATCACAGTTAACAAGAGGTTGATTTTTGGAAGGATTGTTATTTTGACAGTACAGAGTTTCATTGAATATAATGGGCATTTAAAAAAAATTAAAAATGTATGAAGTTACTAATGATCATAAGAATAAATCCGTTTAAACATTAAGCAAAAATCATTCGAGGACAATAGAGAAATTCAGACATCCTCTCTGTACAAAGTAATGGAATTTTATCTAATCGTGCTGTAACTACAGACATTTATCATGAATTTCAATGACTTTGTGAGGACTTACACAAGTCTGGCACTGCATCAAATGAAATTACATTTTTTAACTTCTTACAAGGCATTTGGTTATGCACTATAAAGCCAGAAGTCAACTTGGCATCAGAAAATAGTTGTTTCCTTGCAAAATATAAAGGAAATTATCTATGTCCTAACCAACATGAATAATATCTACACATTTCCAGATATGAATACCGCCTATTGAGAAAAGCTATCATGGTACTTCCTAGAAAGAGATCCAATTAATCTCACTAGCTTTCTGAAGTGAGGTTGGAGCTGAAGGTGGAAACCACGTTTTCTTCTGTGACTATACCTAATAGCGGTCTTACTCGCAGAGGTCCTAAGATTAATGACAGCATAGTGAATGAAGGCTTTGGGTTTTTTATTAGCAAGGGAAAACAAGAAAAAAAAAATCACTAGGGACACTAGAGCACAGAGTTATAGTTCTTTTCCTGAAGGCAAGCAATCCTGAAGCATATAACATTTCTCTGAGAGGAAGAAATTTCTTCCAAGAATACATTTCCTGTTGGTTTCGAGCACAGATGTGAAGTGAAAACTGCTTCTTTAACGAACATAGGCATTAGAGAGTTTGACCCATGTGTTTTACATTTTTTTGTTAACCTTTAACTTAATCTTTCTGTGGCACTGATTGTCAAGAACTCATGACTTTTTCACAAGCTGTGGGGTAGCTATTGACTCATTTGAGAAATCAGAGAAACAATTAATAGCGTAATTTTTCATGCTGTCCATGACACTGATTAAGTTTATGGAGAGAGAAATAGGGAACAACAACAGAGACAATGAGTAGAGATGGACTACTGACAGCTGATATCAGAAAAAGGATGTTTCTCTATGACAATATACCTGGTAAATGCAGCATGATTCCCTTCCTGTTCCAAGGTTTGAAGGAAGAATGTGGAAAACATTCAGAATAGATAACCCCAGTTCTCTCCAGGTAGGGAAATAGGTGTTGCAAATAAGAATAAAACCAAAATGAAAAAATGCAGTTGGAGACATGGGATTTTGTCTGCTAAAGTAATGACTCATGAACTCACAAACAGATTTAATAGTTACAGTCGAAAATTGCAGGGAGAGGAGAAAATACTGAAATTGGCAAGGGTTTTGAAATACATAGTAAGAAACATAACATAATTCGGCACACTTATAAAGACAGTAGTGTAATAAAAAAAGTTGAGCTGATCAAGGGAAGGAGACTCATATTTATCACTATTGAAACTTTTTATCCCAAATTTTTATTCATGTGATCACTGAATTTACCATAACATTCAGCCTTCATATTATCTGTAAACATTCTTCAAATATTCTAGTGACTTTCTATTTTAATGGCAGAAATATGCGTGAAAAAGGCATGTCTTCTGTAAAAATGGCAGTATTTCCAATATTAAGTGCTGTAAGAATAAAAACATTAGTTTTGATTTGTGTTTAAAACTTCTGAAATTTTGAATGTCAGAACCTCATCTTAAAAATTGAAAAAGGTTACAAATGTAGCAGTTGGTTTGTTAATTTTTTTACTCCTAATTTTTTCACGGAATTCTTAGCCAGCATGCAGGTTGATCATAAAAAATAGAACATAAAAAGCTGATATTCTATTAAATTATTTTCTAAACAGTTTGTCCAATTTTTCTTCATTAGAATGATTAACATATCTAACATATCTCCTTTTTTAACATCTCTTAAATTAACATGGATTTGCTACATGTCTAACAGATAGTCCTTTTTTGGAAAGCAAAACTTGGGTGTTTTTTAAGAGATTAATGTGTTAGTTAAAACCAGAGCTCATTGCTTTTGTTGTCTTTAGTGAAGGTTCTTGTTACATATTTCAGTTGCCAATTGTGAATCTGACCCAGAACTTATTATGCTTGTGATTGATTGATGTTCTTTGCCATAGATGCCATTTCTGCCTCTCTCATTTTAGAGTTGAAGGGCAGGAGAAAGATTCTCTTATAAGATTTAGAGAAACAGTGTATTTTCAATAAAGGTATTCTATTTTCCTGGCATTTTCTTGATTTGTTAATAGGTGTTGGGAACCATGTACTTCAACCACGATCTCCATGTGCCTACCTGCATGCATACTGAAAATCATTATCACAGGTGTTTTGCATTTCTGAATCCCAGGAGTTTGAACTTGTGTCTCACCATAATAATTTAGTTCTTTTTAGATTAAAATCAGTAAAAATAATAGTCTTTGCTTCATGACGCTCTTTCTTTTTCTTCCTAGGTCAAAATTATGTTTTGCAGTTAGGGTTTTGGCCTTTTAAAACCTTTTGAGGAGAACTAATAAGTGTTTGGACATTCAAGAAAATATTATTTTTTAATAAAGATATTAATAGCTGTTGACTTTGTAATTATGTCATTAAGTAATATGGAATAGGTTTACATAAGAATACTTTTTAAAGAGAAGCTGTGAACAAATAGCAAGTATTTTGTTCCTAATAAAATTATGTCTTTGTACTGGATTAAATATTTCCATCTTGGTTTCCATCTGTGGTAAGGAGGGAGTAAATACTGAAGACTGTAAAGTTTGTTATTTTTATGAAGCTGAATAGTCATCAGTGAAGTAGTCAATCTGATGTTATATCTCTTATTTGTACACAATAAAAAAGCGAACAATAAGTGAATGCCTAAACCAGACAAAATCTAGTGAAATATTTCCATGCTAAGACCAAAATGGCGTTCAAGAACAAAGTCATCACTGACACAAGCCTCACCAAAGAGCACACCCAGTAGTAACCATAAACCTGCCTCTAGGACTGCCAAAAGAATCTATCAGGGAGCCAAGTAACAAATTTCAGAATTTCTCATATGGAATTCCTTATTTTCTGATGCACATCCAAGGGTATGGAAGGGTAAAATGCAATCAACCCTTGCTAGTGGCCTTGTGGATTGTTAAATGAGTACTGAGCATGCTATGTCATATACCACAAGCTACACAACAATTTTAGAACAGGATTCCAACTACAAAACTAGATTTTTCTTAGGAAAATAACAGTAGTATTGTAACTGCAATTAACAGCCAAACTCCTTCCATATAGTCTAATTTTCTCATACCTTCTCCAGATAATTTTCCTTCTGTCAATGTCAAAGCATCTGAAGTATCCTCCAGGTTTTGGGTATTTCCCTCCAACTTTCTACAGACTCATTTGCCACCAGGCACTGTCACAGAAAAGAACTTAAGATAAAGCATAATTTTAAATTTTTAGATTTTTTTTTTCTTAAAGATAAGTATTAGTAACACTGAGTAAGGCTCAGTGCCCTAGTTTATTTTGCTTTATAAATTTTAGTTGACCCTAGAGTTCATCAGGATAAATGATATAATTCTAAAACCTGGTATTGCTGACAACAGCTGGTTTTGATCATAGTAATTACTACTGTGGGCATTATAGAACTTTTTCTTTAGGGCTTTATATGGGAAGGTGCTGAAGGCAAGCCAGATGTTTTTGCGACTTGAAGGGTGATAAATGCTACCTGGAGCAGGCACAGTTTAAACACTGGTGTCTTCGAGCACCTGAGAGAGAAAAGAGGTGAGCCATAACATTTATTATGGATATTTTCAGAAAATGACAGTGACTAAATGTCATGGGTCTACAAAACAGCTCAGTCTTGCTGTCCAGTCAGTCAACTCATTGGTAAGCTATTAACATCATTTGGTTTCAGTCTGGTCTTCCACATAGGCTGTCAAGGCTGGTTATTGAGATAGCTGATTTTCCTCCCCATCATTTTATTTATTTCACCATCCACGTGATGGCAGCAAAACATTAAGGAACCCCACTTGCTTCCTCTGGCATCAAATAGCACAATAACTAGCCACTTCAAGATTTTAGCCTAACCAGGATGAGAGCCACAGACAAACTGTATCAAACCTAGGTACAAATTATCATGCTCAAGGAATAAAACCATAAGCTCTATGTATCTTCATCTGTGAATATTGCTTCGCTAACTTTTTATCTGTAAAACACATAGTTGAATGTTAGATGCCAGCATGATTTAGGAACATCAGCTCAATGTAGAAAAGAAATTAAATTGATTTGCTTTATAAACTCACGTTTTGTTGTAATTTACATAATCACCATTCTCATATGAGAATGAAATTCAGTATAGCTATGTTCATCCTGATAAAATCCAGAGTATACCCAATTGTGATCTCCCGGTTTAAAAATTTACAAAAAATACGGAAGAGGTATCTTGCTGCCATTCGTAAGTCTATGTACCTGAAGAAGTTTTACAGAATGTACGTCTAATACACAAAAATAAACAGGCATAAACTAGACATATATAAAAGACCATACCTGGAGAGAAGAAAGAAGCATGTCGGCAGAAAATAAAGGGAATAATAGAGTAGTGTGGCCGAAGACCTTGTATATTTTTTTAATAACCCTCTCCTTTTTGTAGTCAAAAGTTTTATATATATATATATATATACACACACACACACCCCCACCCAGCTGTATGTGTGTATCTTTCTTTGTATTTATATATCTATATGCCTTAAGCAAGGGTCACAAAAGTAAAAAGTGAGTTATAACAGAGCTACACAATTGCTCTGAAATGTTAAATTTCTGCATATAGAATTTTTTGGTTCATTCCGTGAAGAGTATTTGGGCTGAATGAAACTGCTCCAATGTCATAAATGAAAAAGGCACAACTGTCAATTTCTGAGTGCAATTCTGACTCAGTTCACTTATTATTTTGTTAATGACCTCTGTCACTAATAATGCTATAATGTAAAATTGATAATCCATTTTGTAGTGATTGTATGCAAAATTTGATGAAACACATTTACATGTAGAATTTGTCTTTAGCCAAATGGCATATTTATGACTAAGGAAGTGTGAGAAAATGGTTTCTTACAGTAAGTTCACATAGCACCCAACAATGTATTTCAGCTATGTGTTTTCACCAAGAGTTGAAATGTTTTCTGTATCCTTACATTTTTAGCTATTAGAGGTAAATTGCTAAAACATCATAGAAAGTGCTGTATTTTCACTATTTTGAACTTCAAAAAGATGCTTATAGAAAATCCGCACTTCAGTAGGACCAAGCAAGGCTGCTGATTGCCTGATATGTGAGTCTGAACAGCTTTACTCCAGTGAACAAAAATAATGACATTGCAGACATGACTCCTTGTTACATGGACAAAATAGCTTTCTACATAACCCATGTAGCTCATTTCCTACAATATACATGCTTTATTAATCAGCTGTTCATTCATTATGTCTTTAACTAGGTGTGACATTTTTCTTAATCTTACATAGACTAAAGTGGAACATTGATCTATAGAATACAAATTGCTCTTAACCCTTTTGAAAAAATGTACAGGAACCACCCATGTTTTCATCTCAGTGTAAAAAATGACACAGAAGAAGTCTCAATCTCTATATATTTAATTTAAATACAAGAATTATTAATTTACATAACTATCTTCCTTAAAAATTTCTTTTCCATGGTAATATTTTTTGTGTATTTAGGAGAAAGTTAATATCCCTTCAGGAAATGTTAACGCTTGAAACTGTATGTTTGCAGATTCCTAATCAGCTTGAGTTATTAAGAAATATTGCTTGGAGTATGGCATAGCACTGTTAAAATTATTATTTTAGATGTGTAGAGCTTAAGAAAAAGCCCATTCTGACTCAGCAATTGTTCTATCTGTACTAACAGTACACCAAATAGACTTACTAACACAGGCTAACAGAGGCCAAAGCCTCAAATGAATTTCTACTTGCCGTATTTATCACTATCAGATAAGTTTCTTAGTACAAAGCATCTATTGCTTTTAGTGACTAGTCTTTATATTCTGCTTTTCCTGAACTACTTAGATGTTAAATAAAGACTTCATATTTTCAGTAGATAAAAATTATAGTGGCTGGTCTATTACAAGTAACTAAAATTAGATAGCTCTTTTTTTTTTCTAAACATAGATGGATCATATAGAATTACAAGGAATTATAATTTGTGTACTGTAATTTTTAAGTTTCTCAGTTTTATAAAGTTTATGTCATAAAGTATAAAATATCCCCACACTTTCTTGTCCCTTACATTGGCCTTTTAAAAATATCTGCTGTCAGAATATCTGTGGAAAGGTTGGCATAAGCTACCTATAACAATAGTACAAAGGCCAAAGGGTAACGAAATGAATGCAAATGACTGTCACCTGCTGTTTTGAGAGTTATACTGACATGCACATGATTGGTTTTAAAGATTATTCTTCAAAATGAAAAAAATCACATGGACTATTCTGAATATTTCAGCTAGGTTTGGAATATGATTACGCTGTCTCTGATGCTAAATTGCCAAGTTGGAAACCTAACAGTTAGAGAAGGAAGCTTTAGAATAGCCCAAATCTACATTATCTGTTTGTCCTGTGATGGCAGGTGGATGCATTCACAGAGTTACAGGCAATGGCTCAATGTCCAAATGGAAACTAGTAGTGAGTAGTATCCCTCAAGGGCCTGTGCTTGGACCAATACTATTTATTATCTTCGTCAATGACATAGTTAGAGGGAGTGAGTGCACCCGCAGCAAACTGAGCGGACTTCTGTCAGCTGCTGGTACAATACTTCCTCTACCTCTTCATCCTGGTTGGGTGGTCTATAACAGACTCCCAGCAGGATATCTACCTTTGTTGGCCTTTCCCCTCATCCTTACCCATAAGCACTTGACCTTATCATCACAATCGCAGAGCTCTATGCAATCGAAACACTCTCTAACATACAGAGCCACCCAACCACCTCTCCTTCCATGCCTATCCCTTGTGAAGAGCTTACAGCCACCCATTGCAGCACTCCAGTCATGAGAGTCATCCCACAACATTTCTGTGATGGCAACTAAGTCATAGCTATCCTGTCACACAATAGTTTCCAGCTCCTCTGTTGCCCAAGCTGCATGCATTGGTGTAGATACACTTGACCTGGGCTTTTCATTTCACCCCTAACATTGGTGTGCCACCCCTAGGCTCCTCTCTGATGAGCCTTTCCCCTTCAATCCTAGTTTAAAGCCCTCTCCATGAGCCCTGCCAATTCATACACGAGAATCCTTTTTCCCCTTTGAGATAGCTGAACTCTATCAGTCCTCAGCAGGCCTGGTGATGTGTAAAACTCCCCATGATCGAAAAAATCAAAATTCTGCCAATGGCATCAGTCTCTGAGCCACATGTTGATCAGGTGGGATTTCCTATTCCTTTCTTTATTCTTCTCTGTCCCTGATGAGATTGAGGAAAATACTACCTGTGCTCCTGATCCTTCAACCAATTGCCTCAGTGCCCTCAAGTTCCTTTTGATCCCTTTTGGACTTCTCTCTGCAAGCTCATCATTTCTGACTCGCATAACCAATAGCAGGTAGTAATCAGAGGGCTGTACCAGAGCAGGGAGTTTCTGGTAATGTCTCAGCAGACTTCCCTGTGGGATGGGTCTGGTCGGCATATTTGACCCTCTGTTCCCCTCAGAAGGGAATCGCCTATGACAATTACCCTCCCTTTTTTCATAACTGAAGCAGTCATAAGGCATGGGGCTGACTGAGTCACCCTAAGCACCCCCCTAGATGGGCCTTCACCTATATCCAACTCCTTGTCTGGCCCTCCAGTTCCAGAGCTCCATATCTGTTGTGCAAGGCCGACTGGGAAGGTGAGGGAGGCCGGGAAGGGGATTCACCTGCTGCCCCAAGCAGGGACCTGTTTCCAATGCCCCCTGTCTCTTATGTCCTCTCTTTCTGCTTGGTGGCTAGAGGGTAGGGGATCCTCTGCTTCTAGTGGAGCCTCCGTTCACTGCCTTGACCTCAGGGATGGTAGGGTGTGGCTCCACCAATCTATCTCCCTCTCACACTCCCTGATACACCTTAACCTTTCCACTTCCTCCTTCAGCTCTGCCACCAGGCTGAACAGGTCATCAAGATTAAACCAATGCTACCTCTGACTAATTTTGACTCTGTAATTTATTTGTTCAGTCAAAAATGCTTTCTGGATATTGTTGAAAAAGTTGGTCATGTTTCTTGGTAACTACTCAGGGGAAATGGTAAACTAAAAAATCAGAAGCAGTTTGATTGACATGGTGAGTATAATATTGTTTATAGGTATTCTCAGCAAATATGCTACATATGTGAGAGTTTTAGAGAGTGTCAGCTAAAGGGCATGACACTTCTGAAAAAAAGAAACAAAGCCAACCCACTTTCTGGGTAGAAGCTGTAGCTTCTATGGCTACAGCGACTCAATCTTAGTAGCAACTTTCTTCATTTATCATTTCTCATAGTAAGATGTAGGTTACCTTCAGGAAAGAGAGTGGCTTTTTTTTTGTTTGTTTGGGTTTTTTTTTGTAATGGTTGTGAATTTTCTCTGAGCAGATAAATACTTGTGAGACATCAGCAAGCTGGCTGTGAGGAAACCTTTTATATGAACTTTATGAAAATGCAGGGCAGCAGTTGCATTTAAACTAATTATTTTAAATGTGGTTGTTTAGAGAATTACAAATCCTTACAGTACTTGCACTGAAGATGGGGAAAGAGAGGTAAATAATATCATCCAAGAGCTATACCAAAGTTTGTCTAACCTCAATAGGATGCAAATTTCAGAACAATTATGAAGAAAACATGGAAAAGACTAAAAAATGGAGTACAACTTTACCAACTGCAAATCAATACACAAATAGTGAGCAAATTGATATAATTTAAACTGTCTGATCATCTGTAGATGATTAGGAAAAAAAAAGGACTCAAAATCAGACTTCTCTTTGGTGTTTCTGTGATGCATCTGGCATTCAGCACCACATATGGAACTGTCATGGAGGATGGGGGATAATGCAATGATAAGAAAGATCCTAGGGTGGCAGAAGTTAACTGTTAAGTTTCAGATGCTGGCTTGCACTCAGTCTGGCATGAGTTTATAAATGGTGAACCTGAAGGACGAGTTTTGCAAACATTCTTGTTTCCTAGTTCTTTTAATGACGTTGGCATTTAAAAATGGACATATCCCGATTAAACCAGCTGTCAGTACAAGGAGCTAATTTGAATGACTTTGAGGATTGATATAAAAGAAATGGGTTAAGATCGGATATGATAAAGCCATTTTCTTAGAGACTAACCAGTAAGAATATCTGCTGTAGGCTTAGTGTCAGAAGTAACAAATAAGAAAAAAATCTGTGTATTCAGCACAGACTGAGTGAGAGGAAGCCATGAAAAGTGATTTAGAGCTTACTGGATGAAACACTTTTATTAGAAAATAGAAAGACAGTGATGCCATTGTTCAAGGCTGTGCAAAAGCTGTGTGCAACTTGAATAACTCTTATAGAAAATGTATGCCATGTGAAGAAGGGATATGGGTATACTTATCAGAACGATTAAGGGAGTGGTGTCTGGCAAAGCTAAGGCAAAGAAGGGGAGTTGTATTTGTGAGGATTAGAAAAAACCTAGTGGGGCATACGGCATAAAAGAAAGAAATATATTTAAGCTAACAGAGTATTAGCACAAGAGGAAATAAGCAAACTGACTACTAAAGCATTTATCTAAAAAAAAAAAGAAAAAAAATAATACAAAGGAGTTGTAACCTAATTGTAAAGCAATTAGGTTAACTCCTAATTGGAGTGACTACTTTCAAGATGCAGGATTATGAAGGGAATTCTATAGGGCAATAACTGCAAAAGAAGGGGATTGGGCTGAGAGAACTAGAAAGTCTTTTCTAGTAATATACACACAATTGTGTTTAAGAAATAAGTGGTATTCTCAGTGTGTTACATAATACATTTTCAGGTTCCAGCACCATCTGGATTAGTGATAAAGGAAGATAAATAATTGATTAGGAAGCACCTCCTAAGAAAGTGTAACGGAGTTCTTTCTATACTTTTTTACTTTTTTACTTAACTCATTTATATGTATGGTTTTTTCCTGATTGCATCATAATTAATTTTGATATAAACTACTTTGTTTTCATTTTAAGTTGACCATTTTTACTAATTTTTGGAAAAAATAAAGAGTGGTTTTGTTGCCCTATAAACTATCTACATGTAGGTTTGCGTCAAAATAACAGAAAAAGTATGAATCATATATTGAGTTACTTTGGTTCTTGACAAATCATAGTTCAGATCAACCATAATGTTCAAAGTGTCCTTGCTTGGTGACATGCCACCTCAATCAGCAGCCATCATAAGTAGAAAAGATACCAATGCCAAACTCTTTTGAAATAATTCACCTGGTATCCCATATATCATAAGCAGATGGAAGAAAGAAAATATGGGGGAAAAAGTATCTGTGATTTGGGAGCCTGTAAAAAGTTTCTGAAGGCAACCAAAAGATTTAGTCTGTACTCAGGAAAATGGCATTTTCTTTTTTCCTTTTTAACGATACATCTGAAACCGATTAAATAGCTGTAATTGTAAGGAATAAGGTAATCTACTTGCTGGATTCAGCTTTATATTTGTTGAAGAAACAGAAGTTCATAGATTGATTAATGCAGTAAACTTAGTACTCTTCAATGGAGGCATAATATTGACTTGCATTTTCTAGAATAATTTTAGATAAAATTGAGCCATGTCCATATGGCTTTTGAAGATCTCCAAGGATGAAAACTCCAGCACCCTACTGGGCAACTCGTATGTGTGCTCAGTCAACCTCACAGTAAAAAAGTATTTCCTGATGTTTAGAGGGAACCTCTTGTGTTTCAGTTGGTGCCCATTCTCTCTGGTTCTGTCACTGAACACCATGGAAAAGAGCCTGGCTGTGTCCTGTTTGCACCCTTCCTGCAGGTATTCACATAGATTGATGAGTTCACCTTGAGTGTCCTCTTCTCCAGCTCTCTCAGCCTTTTCTCATAGAAGACATGCTTCCATATCCTAATCATCTTTGTGACCCTTCACTGGACTCTCTCCAGTATGTCCATGTCTCTCTTGTACTGGGGAGCCCAGAACTGGACACAGTACTCGAGGCTGTGGCCTCACCAGTGCTGAGTAGAGAAGGATCACCTCCCTCAAACTGCTGGCAATACTTTGCTTAATGCATTTGAAAGTCTGTCTTTAAGTCTGTGTTTATCAGCTCATGCTATACTGCAAAATTTCTTGAAGATGGAAGAGCCTGAATTTAGGAGATGAAATACGGTTGTTGTCTGTTACCAGAGTCATCTGGATAAGAAAGATTGCTATTATTGTTGTAACATTCTGATTATAACGCACAAGAGTTTGTACTTAAAGATTGTTTAAAGTCTGTGGTTGTCTATACTGTGATTACAAAAGTAATATTTTGCACTTTGAGTGTTCTTGTCAGAAGTGTCTTCACTAGGAACTCTGTTGGGTCATTCAAAACCTGAAACTGAGTGTAGACTTTAAATATACACTAGTTAAACTTATTTGAGAAATAACCTGTACTGATGCATGCAGTTATTTCTCCCCAAGTGCAGGACTCTACACTTGTTTTTGTTGAACCTCCTCAGGTTCCTTTCTGCTCAACTCTCCAGTCTGCCCAGGTCATGCTGAATGGCAGCACAGCCTTCAGATGTGTCTACCACTCCACCCAGCTTTGTATCATGTATGTTTTCAGACCTGCTGTATCAAAATAGCTGCTCTTAATATTTTTATGATGATGTAACTGTGTGTTTATAAGCTTTAAGGATGATGAGGGCAAACTACAAGGAAGGACAGAATCAGAATTCAGAATGACAAATTGTAAAGATGGTGTGGAGTCAATATAGTGAAATAAGCTAAAATGGTGGCAGTGGGTCAGCAGTATTTGGAGGTGATAGTGAACACCATACTAAGCTTATTACAAACATCTTTGGGGGAAAAAGCCTAATATTATTCAGTAATATGTGAAGACATAGTTATACAAATGAATGTAAGAAACCTCTTTATCAGAAACGCACATAAAATTTTGTCTAGATAACTGCTTCCAGGTTTGGGGAAGGTTATGCCATTTAATTTTACAATGCCATTTCACTTTTACAGCCATAGTTATCTTTGGATGCCATGTCAGAGATATAGTTTTCTCTTTTCCTCAGGTACATTTTGTCTGTCCAGCACAGAATTTGTTTTCTCTTGTGCAGGATGACTGCTCCCTACATCTTTGTGTAAGTGGTTATCCTGGTTTCTGCTAGGGTAGAATTAGTTTTCACAGGAAGTTGGGACAGCTCAATGTAAGAGAGGGATACTTGGGGAGGGGCAGCGTGCGTCCGGAATGGGCTGAATGTCTGATTGTGGGTCTGGGTGAGAAATTGCATGGTGTATCACCCGTTTTGCATATCCTAAGTAGTATTGTTATTTCCCCCTCCCTTTACTGTCCCAGTAAACTGTCCTTATCCCAATCCACGAGTTTCACATTTGTCATCCTATTCTTCTTCCCATCCCACTGGGGTGAGTGAGTGGTCTCGCGGTGCTCAGTTGCTGCCTGGGACTGAACCACAACAGTACTATAGCCAAGTTTGCTTATTTCTGGCTGAATTCCACTTTGATAATAACATCTAGTGTTGTGTTCTCTCCCGTTCCCCCTCCCCCTTATTTTTGGACAATCTCCTCAAGAAGAACTGTATTCTTTCACCTGTACCTCTGTGTTTTATATACCTTTTTTCCCAGCACCAAAGAGACCAGTTTATGTAGTCTTTCTTGTCTCCAGCACTAATCTTTTTTTATGACCTTCAGTTTACCCAGTTTTCAAAATTCTATTTTTAACAGTACCTCTTTTTTTTTTTCCCATCCCAGATGCCTTTCATTTATCAGCTGTGTAATCTCAGTCTGTAAATTTTTCCTGTTGAAGGCTTAATTATTTGGCCTTTATGTCAAACCTCCTTTCAATTAGTTATTCAATCTTTGGCTCAAGTGTTCTGTCTTTAGAATTAAATTTTCATTATAACTCTTTCTCATTGACTCTTCTTCAGTTCCTTGACTTTTGGCCAGCATTCTGCATGTGAAACTATATATACAGTCTCTTTCCTAACATGCTGTCTCTTTATAGTTCACAAGGAGTGTAGTTCTGAATAATTTTCTCCCACTTATGCAAGTATTTTCCCTGTTTTAATTCCTTGCATTTAATTGAAATGATCAAAATTAATTCATTGGGTGGTTATCTTTGTCAGCTTGTGGGACACATGCTAAATCAGAAGCCATGATGCATGAACGACCTTCAAGGGAAATGGTAACTTCATTCCTTTACATCACTTTAAAAAATGGAGGACTTGACTAAAACATAGACTTTCTGCTCAAGTGGAACATGAAAAAAAAGTTATGTGATAGATATGACTCAGCTTTTCTGACTTCATTTTCTTCCTCCTAGTGATATCTACAATGTAGAATTTTCCACTTTGCAGGGACAGAAATGTGTTTGGGTTACTGCTTACACACTTTAATTCGGGGTTAAATGCATGATCTTGCTTTGCTAACGACTATACCTTTGAAGAACAGCCAAAAGACTGATAAAAAGCATGCTTAGCTAAAAAGCATCCTTGAAGAAGAGCTGAAAAACTGATAAAGAGGAAACATCCTGCCCCAGAAGGCGCCAAGACCTGGGTGATTGCCAGAGAGGCCCGAAGTCAACAGAAATCAGCAATAACAAGAGGAAAGGGAAAGGCGGCTGGGGGAGTTCGCGACCACCCACCCCATTATAGGACTATGCAAATTACTCCCCCCCCAACCCCCTCAAGGAGCATGTGTGCTTATTTAAATATGCTTGACCAATAGTAGATGATGTGGTAATTAATAACCAATTAATGTAGATTTCTGTGCATTTTTCTAACCCTGTAACAAGATAAATATGTTGTGGTTTCTTTGTACAGTGTGCTAGCTTTGTGGAATTGCGACTTAGCACCCATCTCTGCACAGACATGTAATAAATGATATACTTCTGCTCTATGTGTATATTGGCGTACCGCTCACCAGGTAAACGATCCCACTTTTGGGACAACACCAGCTCCATGCATGTAAATGCATGTAAATGCATGTAAATGCATGTAAATAGTAGATATATTATTCAACAATGTTCTTTAGTAGAGTCCATATTTTACACCAAAACCTTTTTTAATGTTTATAGAACTTCACAATTCATATTAATCCCTTTATTTATGGCCTATGCATTTCTACTGACCTATGATGATGCTGATAAAGCCTAATTCCTTATTCCCTTTTATTAGCCTTGAATGTAAACAGTGACATGACATAATTGGACTGACAGAGTGACCGTAAACCCCCTTCCTGTAGTAGCTTTGGATCTTATGCTTTTATTGAAATAGGAGTTTACATGAAAGGAGCTCAGAAATATTAATTTCATACGTGCACTGATTCATTCAAAGTACAACTTGATGCATAAAATGTCAGTATTATTTTATTTCCAAGTCTCAGGGGGCTATTTTATGCACAAGCTCATAACCCAATGTGTGTAGAAAAGATGAAGTACTTTTTAACATTAGAGTATGTTCTCTGCATTAGTTCTGCTTACCTGTCCTGGCAGGATATGCATTCTTGGCTTTTATTCAGAGCCAAATGTTACCAGACAGACAGTTGTATCCTGCATTTAAAGATGCTGACTGGGGAATGCCCCTATGTCATGTTGTTAGAGTTCTAATATACCAGCTTTGTGTGCTTCATCCTACCTTAAAACACCGAGGAATGGGAGTTTGATGTGACTTTTTAATCATTTTCCACAGTTGAAATGCCCATTTCTGTCCATTGCTTAGCCCAATATCTGGTAGAAGAAAAGATGTGGGATATTGTTTTGTTTGGTAGCCGTTTGTCTACTCAGTAACTTTTGAAACCACTGGCTAACTTCTAGCAGTTGTAGACAAGAATGAGCTTATAGGCACAGCAGCTGTTAAAGGAAAGACACTTTAAGTTCCCTCACTGAAATGCAGATGAAATTGCCATGCGTGATATCAATCAGGCTTTATCATTACAAGAAGCACTGCTGGCTCATGTGTGTCAGCTGACAAATCAAAAAATCTGTGCTAACTCTTGTACTGTCAAAAAGGTGGATGTTTTGGAGATCTGCAAATACTTCAGTGGTGAAAAGGGAAAGCAAGGGCTAAGGAATATGTTAGGTACTGATAAGTTCTGTGGTAGCTGACTTCGAGAGAAAAGCAAAATCCTGCATTTAGTGTGGGTATTATAAAGCAGGTGGAATTTTAATTCTAGGGAGCTGTAAATTAAACTAGCTTCATTAACTGAAATATGACAATATTTTATTATCAAATATTGGAATGTTTGAGGTTTTATATTAAAACGAACAATGTGTCAGTCTGTAGATACCTAGCAATAAGTACTAGGCTTTCCATTTTTGGATTCTGAAATACTTCAGAAAAAGGATGCTTTTTCTTTCATGTAAGACGTCTTTCATGTCTGTGTTGATAAACATAGGAATCTGCTGAAGTTAATCTCTTCTGCTGACAACTGAAACCATAACACCTTTTTTTCTCTTTGGAATAATTCACGTAAAACCTCTACAGCTGATATTTATTCACATTTGAAGTATTAAACTTTATTCTTTTCCAGATGCTTATACAAAAATAAAAAGCACATATGGTGTAACAGAATTAAGCCTAATTGCTAAAATTTAAACATGGAATTTTTAAAAAGGAAGCTCAGGGAAAGCATTTCAAGGAAGGCAACAAATACAGTTTTGAAAAAAAAAACACACCCAAACCCCAACTTTTGAACTTCCGAAACCTTTTCAATATTTGCTTGGCTATGTGGACAAGGTTGGAAAGGATTTTCGAGATCATCAAGTCCAACAGTCAACCTAATACCACCATGCCTACTATCATGTCCTGGAGTGCCACATCTACACGTTTTTTGAATGTCTCAAGGGATGGTGATTCAACCACCTCTCTGGGCAGCCTGTTCCAACACTTCACTACTCTTTCTGTAAAGAAGTTTTCCCTAATATCCAATCTAAACCTCCCTTGACGCAGCTTGAGGCCATTCCCTCTTGTCCTATTGCTTGTCAATTGGGAGACCATCACCCTCCTCACTACAACTTCCTTTCAGGTAGTTGTAGAGAGCAATCAGGTCTCCCCTCAGCCTCCTCCAGACTAAACAACCCCAGTTCCCTCAGCCGCTCCTCATAAGACTTGTTTTCGAGTCCCTTCACCAGTTTTGTTGCCCTTCTCTGGACACGCTTTCCAGCAGTTCAATGTCCTTCTTGTAGTGAGGGGCCCAAAACTGGACACAGCACTAGAGGTGCAGCCTCACCAGAGCCGAGTACAGGGGGACAATCACCTCCCTGCTCCTGCTGGCCACGCCATTCCTGATGCAGGGCAGGATGCTGTTGGCTTTCTTGGCCACCTGGGCACACTGCTGGCTCATGTTCAGCTGGCTGTCAACCAGTATCCCCAGGTTCTTCTCTGCCAGGCAGCTCTCCAGCCACTCTGCCCCAAGCCTGTAGCGCTGCCCGGGGTTGTCGTGACCAAAGTGCAGGACCCGGCACTTGGCCTTGTTAAACCTCATACAGTTGGCCTCGGCCCAACGATTCAACCTGTCCAGATCTCTCTGAAGAGCCTTCCTACCCTCAAGCAGACTGACACTTCTTAATTTCTTCATATACTGTATATTTAAATTTAGTTTCAAATTCAATAGTATATCACCAGGTTATCACTTCAATTGAAAATATATGAAAAGATGTAATACATAATTGGCACCTGAAAAATTTAAGGAAAAAAATATTCCAAAACAATTGCTTACAGGGTGGTTATTTTTTATGATTTGGTTTTGTTTTTATTTCCTGATTCAATGCATGAGAAAAAAAATCTTTCAAAATTTATTTAATAAGCTAAATATTCACTGTTGTTACACAGACACATGCATATACAGTGCCATGTAGGAGGTTAGCGTTACATGCACCTACTAAAGTGTATGTTTCTGTGAACACAGGCTTCATAACATTTTCTAAATGGAAAACCTTTTTACTCGATTACAATGAACTTTCAAAGAAATCTGTGTATTGCAAGGTTTCAACCTTCTGTCTTCTTCTGCAGAAACATTAGCTATTTAAACAGAAAGTTGCAAACATTTCTTATAATGTTTATTTCCTCCGGCTGCCTGTTTATCCAACGGATTTAGTTTTGTACTTCAAATCAAGCTGGGTAATACCTTACTTAACAATAGTACTACTCAAATGAATAGTGGCAGGTGTATCATAAACGGAATATTTGAAAAGGAATAATGTTTCAGAGTCTGACTCAGGAGACTGAGCTTTTTATGGCTAAGCTTTGTAAAATTTCACCCATAAGCAGAAACTAGGAATGTATGATTAGGCATGAATGCTTAATTTCATAGAAGATAAATAACTGTTTTAAAATGAAATATGCAGATGAGTTTAGGTAACATTTCATACTTCAGTGGAACACAAAAATGAGAGTTTCTTTTACGTTAGAGAACATTTTATAGAGCTGATTTTTTTTTTAAATCCTCATTTATCCATGAAGAAAAGCTATAAGGAACAATAACTACCATGAGGAACAAATTATATTTGAAAAAAAATTTTATTGAAAACAGAGTTATTGCATAGATGTAATGGGGTGGGTTTTCTTTGTATTTTTGCGGTATTGTGAGTACAGCTACTGTGAATACACATCTCCCACATGACCATTAGGCATGGAGTTGGTTATGATTTCTGTAGGGGACCTCAATATGCTTGATAGATTCTCCGATGTAAAATGCCTGTTTTATTCACACTCTTGTCTGCAAACTTTTTCAGGGCGACAATGAATGCATTTTCGTTTTTATGCATTTTTAAAAAGCAAAGAGAAATTAGAGACAATGGTAGCCAACTACTGTATGTTATCTGTCATCCTAGGACTGGGAAACCTATTTCCCAGGCAGAACAGGAGTTTTAAGTTACATTTTCAGAGTTGTAGGAACGAACTTCATCTCTTCTTTCCTTGGCCTTCTGGGACTTCTCTTGCTTACCCTTAATAACGTTGGTCCCGTTCATGCTGAAAAGAATAATGTTGAAATGTTCCCACTTCTGTAGCCTGGTAAAACCATTTCCTGCCCAGTTCTAGCCTCTAACTTTGTTAATTGGAGCTGGTGCTCCTCATGTTCTTTTTGAGGAAAGATCATTGGTGTATTAAGAACAGTCTGGTGAGAACAATGTATCCCTCTAACCAGTGGCATATGCAGTTTGTTGCTGTTATTATGTTGGAAGGACTTTAACCTTTAAAACGCAGTGAGTCACTGCTAGAGTGGTTGCAGATATTTTCATGATAGGCCTCAGGACTGATTTGAGCCCAGAAGTGCAGTAAAATCCTTACCTTATTGGTGCCACTGGAAAATCAAAACTGAAATAAGGAGAAAGTACATAATCTGAACAGCACATATCCTGTGGTGTGCTTTTGAGCCTGGAACTCTATATATGTTTGACAGCTATAATCTAGACATGCCAGTGAATTTTCTTGTGTGTTGATTTTGCCATGACGGAATGTTTTAATCTCCGAATTTGGAGAAAAGCAAGAAGGAAGAGAAGCAGAAACTACGGAATTTCTTCGGCCTTGTCTTTTTGCTGTTTTGGCTTCTGCTTTGTGGTACTTTCAGCTGCTGAGCATTTCTAAAAAAAATAACATTTTACAATTTTACTATGTTCTTTATTCCTCAAAAGTGGAACTGCCCTTTGCAAAAAAAAAAAATAAATCCTGATCACAATCCAGTAAGTAAAATTTAAGTAGTAATGTGGGAAGAACCTCATCTAAAAGATGCTATTAGAAACAGAATTAATGGATTTTAGGTTCATAACTTTAAGTCTCCACTAATCTGGAAAGATAAATTCTTGTCCATCAGGACTGGGCATATCTTCTCCCCTGTATGAACTGAGCTTCCCTGTTCACAGATCATAAAGTCCATGGGAATCTTATGGCTTTTCTAGCTGTTCATTTTATGATATTTTCTTGAAGCAGGATTGGTAAGTGTACTGACTCTTGCACAGTTTAATTTTATGAGAAGTTGTGGTGATTTAACCCGGCAGGCAGCTAAAACAACCACGTAGCTCTTCACTCACTCACTCCCACAAGTGGGGTGGGAGACAGAATCAAAAAGAAAAAGGTAAAACTCGTGGGTTGAGATAGCGGCAGTTTAATAAGACAGAAAAGAAAGCTGAGGATGATGATGTTAATAATAACAATAGCAATAATAATAATAATATACAAAACCAGTGATGCACAGCACAATTGCTTACCACCTGAAGCCGATGCTCAGCTATTTGCTGAACCGTGGCCCCTCCCAGCCCACCCCCCAGTTATATGCTGAGCATGACGTTGTATGGTATGGAATATCCCTGTGGCCAGTTTGGGTCAGCTGTCTTGGCTGTGTCCCCTCCAGGTTCTTGGGTGCCCCCCATCTTCTCATTAGCAGGCCAGTATGAGAAGCTGGAAAGTCCTTGACTGCTTGACAACAACTCAAAACATCAATGTGTTATCAACGTTATTCTCATCCTAAATCCAAAACAGAGCTCTGTACCAGCTGCTAAAAAGAAAATTAACTATCCCTGTCGATACCAGGACAGAAGTAGGCAACCCAGTTTCACAGAGATACAGATCACAGTATCCAAACAGTGCAAATTTAAACCCTCCTATCATCACAGAAATAGTAGAATAAATAATTTGGCTATGCTTTGCATGTCTGTACCTGCAGCTCATGACCTCAGTTCCACCTCAGCAGACTCATTCTCACCCCCTCTCAGCATGCCCTCCAAATCTGTGCATACTTTCTTGATTGTGTAGCTGTGTGCTATATTTACACCATGGTACAACTGCAACAATGATACCGTTGCTTGTTGTAAACATTAAAAGATCACACAATTCAGCACTTCACTCTTTCTGTGTAGTTTTGGGGTTTTTTTTGTTGTGGGTTGGGTGTTGTGTTTTTTTTGTTTTTTTTTTTTGTGTCAAGCAAGGAGTTTTTTGCATCATGTGATGATTTGGAGTTTTGGCATAATATACTGATGCTTGCCTTGCCTCGTTTTCAAGTTTTCTGGCGACACTTGAAGCTTGAGTTTGCATCACATTTTAGGAGTGCAGAATTAACAATGTCTTTGTTCTAGCGTTACTGCCAGTTTCATTAGGTACTAAAAGCAAATGTGTCCATTATTTCTCCTTTTTCTCAGTCTTGTTAGTCACAGCTACTTAGTCTTTGTTTTGACCTTTTTTTTTTCACTCCTCATTCATCTCTCTCCTCCTTCCAGCCTAATTATTAGCACATTTCTGGGAACTGAGAGGTTTCAATTATTCTAGTGACATAGGATTTTGAAAACAACACAGCTAGAGCCTATTTGCATGATGACTAATTTCCAGTCTTTGTTTTAAGTTTTGGAAGCTGAAACATGCTTTATACGTGTGCAGAAAGGAAGAGCCCTTCCTTCTCAATGAGCGCTTACAGGAAATGCATCCTGCATATCTTGTCCTGCTGAGAATAGGAAACAGACTGGCTTAGTTTGGAGAGGAGCACACTGTGGGAGTAACAAATTGTGTATCATCCTCGTCACACAGGCAGTGTGAAATGTGACTGTGAAATGTCTCACAGTCAAGGGGGGTGATTCCAGGATAGGGATAAGACAATCACACACCAGCAAGACCCAAAGCTGTGTGGAGAGCAAGCAGATAGGGCTGACGAGCACTGTGATGCTGGTGGTGATTTTTTTTCATGAGGGAGCAAGAGAAGGCAAACGTGCATGACTACTGTTTTCACTAAATAATCAGTCTCACTGTTTTCAGTTGTCAGCTATATTTTAATATTTTGTGAAATTATACAGCACAAGTCCAATTCAATTCTGTGATTATATTCTAAAAGCCAAGTTTCATCTTCTGTTAATTGAAATGCAGGAATACATTTACTATTTCTGCAACAGTATTTCATGGTTTTCATCTCAATGTTTTACCAGCAGAAATTAAGAGTTAAATTGTATGTGTACACCTTTCTAGATGTAGGTACAAATGTACGGATGAGAATTTTTTAATTAAAATTAGTTTGCATGGGGAAAATGCCCATTCCTAGAAACTAGAAACTCAGGGAACATATCACCTCTGGTAAAGGTTTTTTTTTTTTGAAGGAGGGAGCAGCCAGGTGAGTGGAGGAGAGAAATCTCATTTGCTGGACAGGAATAGGTGATCCAGGATTAGTTGTTCCTTTTTGTGACTTTGATTTCACTGTCATCATCCGAGGCAGATCAGACTTGATTAAACACATTCACATATACAGATATTTGTGTGTGTGTTTATATATATACATGGCATAGAGTATTACATAGTCATCTGTAAAACACTGCAGAATTATCCTGAATAAAGTGGAAGAGAACACAAGTTAATATTTGCTTGGATGGAAAATTATGTTTCAATAATTTTGGTAGAATTTTGCTCCTAATCCCTCATGCTGAAACATCAGTTTAGGTGCAAATGTACTGTTATTTTGTATTTACTGTTACTGTATTTTGTTAATTTCTGCTCACATTCAGTCTACAGCCAACAATATGTCTTTTACTTGATACAAATTACATAAATAGCTACTTTACTATATACAATAGTTAAAATACTTGGGGTTTTGGGGTATTTTCCATCCAGAGCAGAAGGATAAGTGAATTTCAGCTGTATAAACCTGTATAAATGAAGTGTGCTTTCTCTAACTATGGGATGAACCAAATGGTGTAAACACATCCCATTTTGTAGCTCATAGCAACTAAATTTGTCATCTTAGAATTCTGGGTTGCATCTTCTCATTGAAGAGTATACTAGTTCATCTTTCCCATCTTCTGAACACTTCTATAGCATAACACATTTTAACATAGGTTTTTGATTTAGATTTGCTGAGTGTGGTCTCAGAAATTAACCACTTCAGTTATGGGTCATCTCCCTCTAAATAAAAAGTGTCTGCTTAGGGCCACTCCTCTGTGTCAAGGAATAGCAACAACCAGGCCAGTACAGAAGATGTTTCCCCCAAGTACTCTTCCAGCCTCTGACTATTTTAACTTCTTGGGGTTTCCTGACCCTGTTTTGGTCTGGTCGCTCTCACTCCTCTTTCAGTACTGGTCTGATCTCTTCTGCAACTCATGAAAGCTCTTTCAAAACCACGGTATTCAGTGGCATAAAACTCCACAAGTCTGCTGCCTCTTGCACGAAGAACAACGTAATTTTTATTTGTTCTGGTATTCTTACCTGATTTTAACTCAATGCCAATGATCCAATTGAAAGCCTGGGAGAAGGAGAACATCTAGAGACATAACCACTTCAGCCAGCTTTGAACATGTCATGGAACTATGCTTTCTGATCCAACATTGAATACTTTGAACCACGTCCAAAGTTAGATGCTTAACATATCCATGATGCTTACTGCTTGGGCAAGGGGGAAATCATTAATATCTCCTGTTTAAACTTTTGATTTGGAGTCTCCTATTTTTATTTAGTGGATAGATACGGAAACTAGAACTAAAGTTTTATTGAAAACAAATCAAATCAAACAAATCAAATTAAAACCAGCATGAAAGCACAGATCTACAATAGATGTGAGCTTTGTTTCAAAGAGAGCAAGCAGTGAAGGAGAACCAGAGACACAAAGGTTGAATCAGCATTTCTCTAAAAGTTTTGGAGCGAAAACTAGGCTTGGGGTTTGGAAATATTCATGGGTTTTGATTTTCTGTTTTGTTTTGTTTTGCTTTTCTCCCCTTTGAAGCATTCACTAAACAGAACTTTTTTTTTAAAAAAAATAATTTGCTTAATTTCAAATTTGAATCTTCTTTCCTCTGTTAGAGATGGAAAATAAAATGGCAATATATATTAAGGAAAATTTGGGATGGACCTAACAGCCCAAGAGAGGCAAGGCTGCTGCTGCTCCATGTCCCCAGGTCTAACCAGTAGTGAGGCTGAGCATGTATTCCCAGTAGGCACAAACACACAGACACATATATACACCACCTATATACACAGCTGGCTACACAGCTAAACACAGAAATAGAGAAGCACCCTCACAAACAAAGCACCAATGGCTTCATCTTGTTTCCCTCTGGCTGAGCAGGGTGGAGGTCCACTGGTGAGATATATACACACACACACACACACACACACACACACACATATATATACACATATAAATGCATATATGTATACACGTACAAGGCAGATTCCCCCAGCAGCTGGGCTCAGACACACAGTCTGCCCAGTAGCTCCCCCTGGATCCCATCCTCCCTGGATGCTGGCACATGGACATAAGAGCCCCCAGGACTGCAGCCCTCCTCCACTTACTGGTACAGACCATATCACATGGTACTAACATGCGCGCGCACACACAGGGTGCTGATCTGGTTGCTCCTGGTCCCACAGTAGCCTAGCTCCCCACCCATGGTCTTCCACGTAGAACACACACACATGCAGGTCTCAGCTTTAAGAGACCCCCCAGACTCTATGGTCTCTCCAGCTGGCACTCTGATGGTCCCTCTGGTAGCCTGACCCTCTCATGGTCTTGCCCCTAGAAACACAGACCTCCACTGGCTCCCAGGGCACTTCACCTACCTCCTGGTTAATTTGGCTGGATATTTGCTGGTGTTCACACCTGCCTCTGCTCCAGGCGCTGCACCATAGGCACGCAGGTCTCTGGCACTTGCTTTTACTGAGCCTGGTATCTCTATTTAGTGGCACCCAGACACATGAGCCCTTTGGGCTCTGATCCCAGTAGCTGGCACCCAGACACATGCTCATTGTAGTTGCTGGCACCGTGGACACATGGTCCCCTATGACCCAAATTCCAGAAGATGCTCCAGGGTTGACTCATCAGGATGGATGTTGCACCTGGATACTTGGAATCAGAGTGTCCTGGGACAGCCCTGGGAAGGACATGACAGGGTGTCCCTTCCACTGAGTTAACAGTTGGGTTCATGCCTGACTTTGCGTTCTGTGCTCCTCTGGCCTCATGCAAATAGGCCTTTAATGGGCTGGTGGCTCCTGTGATGGTATTGTTTGGGTTCCCCCCAGCTGCTATTGTCTTTTATCACATAGCCTGACATTATCTGTCAGGATCTAATGCGCTTGTCAGAAACTGGAATAAAATGAATAGATGGTATTGTCTTTTTCAGAAAGACTATTGGTTACATGAAATGATATAGTGTTCTGTATATTTTCATTTATACTTCTTCATGCTCACACGTGAAGTCCACATCTGGGAAAGTTTTACCGTTTTAATAATTTTAACCTATCCCTTAATTTGCTAGTAAAACAAAAGCAATCCTAATATTTTCAGTTAATCAAATTTGACCACTTCAGATTTTTTGACCTTGCTATGTAAAACATCAGATTGCAGAAGTGTCAGAGCTCTTGAGATTTTCAAATTGGCAGCTGAGTAATTTTTAGACTTTTTCTCTGGCTCTGCTGAGTATTGTGTCAAAAAAACAAGAATGAAATCTGACAGCTTTTTGTGTTTGCTACAGGAAATGTATAGGAAAGGAGACAGTTAATTCAGAGAGGAAAATTTTGCAAGACATAAGTGCATAAAGAGGGCCCTCCTCTTTCAAACCATACCCTAGTCTCTTGTAACTATACACAAGCAAACATTCTTTCCATCTTGTGCAGTTTAAAATACCTTCTTTAATACCCAGTGCAGGCTTCAGTTTATACAAAAAAGACAGCAGTACAGTGGGACAGTATAAACTATGCTTAAAGCTATTTTGACTTATGTAGGATTTCTTTTCCTGACTATATTAGGAAAAAAAATACCATCTATGGAATAAAATGACTTATTTCAACTCTGTGACCATACTAATTTGATTTAAAGTCTGGTTCATAACATATACATGCAATAAGGTGTTTCTGAGTAGCTTTGATTAAGCTCATGTGTATAACTTCACTTTTATTGTTCTAATTTATCTATCTGAAGAGAAAGAGGGGCAGAGAGAGAGTTGTCAAGGCTCAGTGATTGATATTACTGTATCTGAAGTAAGATTCTTCTCTATAAACCTTTCTTCTCTCTAGATTCCTTGCAGTAGATGAGCTTTCTGTATCAATATGCAAACTATAAATCCAGGATCTTTTAAACATTATCAGCAAATGATCAGCAGATTTGAATGGCAATGATGAAAGATGTGATGTATTTTTATGTGTCTGCCTTTTAGTTATAAGGGGTAGATGAAGATGTCATAGTGCTGTTTTAAGCATGATGCTGAGACTATGGAAAAGTATACAATTTTCTGTAATGTAAAACCTTTCTGACTGGAAACAATCTGATGATTTTGTGTCTACATCCTGCTCCTATTTATCAGAATAAACTTGGGGGAACTTTGGAATTTAGAACTGTCATATACACTATATAAAAGTTGAGGGAAAATGTCTACTTTATGCTAACAGCCTGTATAGAACTGACATTTGTTGACTATTTCTCATTTACTGTAAAAAGGTTTATTTTGCAGGGTGATGTAGTACAAATGAATAAAGTTTATCTTAATATATTCTTCAAAGCCCCAAGTGTTGAACAGCAGTTACTCAAGCGAATATGCTCCAGTGCTTCACCTTTCTTAAGGTTTTTTACCCTCTAAAGTTTATCCTAAATCTTTCTTTCTGCAACTTAAACCCATTACTATTTACACTTTCCAAAACAGAAATAAAAAAGAGATGTTTTTTTCTTTTTGTAGAAGCCTTTTCTAGATTTGAAAATTATTTTTATGCTCAGTCTCCTGCAAACTGCTTTCAGTCTTTTCTCATAGGTCATGTTTCTGTAAAGTTCTCACTTTCCCTTCTTGCTCAGCTTTGGACTTCTAATACCCTCTGCATCTTTAAGCATGTTACACAAAATTAGGCAGCCCTTTTTACCTTACAATCTTTCCTTTCCTGATACCTCAGAATTTCTAATTTCTCTGCGGGTTATCTGTCTCCTCTGACTTGTATTCTACTATTTTTCACACCGGGCCTCAAGTTAGCCCAAGTAATTTTGAATTCTATTCTGTTCTTCATCTTACCTGCACTTCCTCCGTCCCTGAGGGTACTAATATTAAGCACACACTCCGTATTTTATTATTTAGTTCATTAATAAGAATAGCAAAGTATCTAAACCAAAACCTGAAGAAGCCTTTTTGTTGGGAAGTAATAGTTATGACTCTGAATACAAATATTATCCATATGCAATATGTTCATCTAGACTGTGCTTGTGTCAACTTGCATGAGCATGTAATGAAAAATAATATCAATAGGTCTTACAAAAATTATGACTTCCAACTGTAGTTGTCTCATCTCTATTCATGTACCTTGATAACATGTGTTACTGGGATAGTAGATTGATTTCATATTCCCTGTTCTTCACAAAGTACGGTTGGCTATTTGCACGTCTCCTTGGGTTTTTTTAGGTCTTACGAAGAATCTGTTTCTTTGTCTCGATGTTCTTCCTGAGGGTTGAAATTGCATTCTTCTTTCCCAGTTCAAAAATTAGTGCTGCATAATTATTTCCTTTCCTCTTTGATGGAAAAGAACTGCTAATGAGTCAGAGGTAATTTTATTTCAGTTTACTAAATTTTATGTGATAAATTTAGGAATATGCAGCTGACTTGGAAAATGTAATTTTTTTTTCTGATCTTACTGTGAAGTCACTAACATTACATTGCATTAACTGTCTGATTTGCAGTAGCTCTTTTGTGAGAAGAGACAAGACCCATTCACTGAATCTGGCTTTCTTAGCATCATCACAGTTACACATGATTCTACGAAACTGTCAGCACTTAATTAGAAAACATTTTTAGTGCTCATGGTGCCAAAGAAAATCTTGAAAATGTAGCCAAACTCATGATGTGGTCATGTCTTTGAGCATGAAGGAGAAATAACAACTCCTAGAAACAGAAATCAACATTTAATCTTGTGAGGCTGTGCACTTCTAAAATCGTTGCTGTGCTAGCAAACATGACCTTGTCTGAAAATGTCATATAATAGAAATAAGTATATGGAGTTTCTGCCTTTTGGGATAAGGACTGCCTTCTTCCTATTCTGTGTTCTTAAAGAAAGACTGCTGTGCTGGGGAGGGGTCTCATACAGTTACCCTTAAGATCACACAGGCATTGGCCATGTCACAAAATGGAGTATTACTGTGTGTGTTTCTACTCACTGTCTTTCCAGTCTTGAACATAAAACCTAGTCTCAGTGCTCTAGAGTCCAAATGGACAGGCAATTATATATTTAAATACCTGAAAGACATACTCATTTTCCTTTTTACTAGTTACTACTCAAAGAGATAGCAACCTTGGAAGTACCAGAAACTGGAGATGGCTTTTAAGAATAGTGCACATAAAAATAGGTGCATCAAAATCTATTTTTAGAAACAAGCAAGGTGGAGGTGGGTTGCTTTTTAAGGGATTTTTTGATTCCGTATGACAGATGCTTGATTTCTTCTATGATATTTTGGTTATTTTTAGTATAACTCATATCAAGGAAAGAAACATAAAGAACATAAAAAGACTTACAGCAGAGACAGAAATTTTTGTTTGAGATCCATTTTTTAAAAGGAATTCTTTTAGTTGCAATGTCAAAATTCATACTTGCAGACTAGTAGAACTTTAACTGATTTCTGGGAATTGCAAATAAAACCATACGGAATATATATCCTGATAAAAGCTTTGTGCTGTGGTTCTTGTGATATTTTCAGAGAGTGACTGTTTTTCTCTGTGATGCACTTTGAAATCTGCTGGCTAAGCCTATGAGTCTGAGTCAATGAAATACCAAATAATTCCTGCAGCATATAATAGTCATCTTAGCAATCTCAAATTGGAAAGTGCAGCTGCACTTAGAATAGCAAAAGTTCTTTCTGTTTTGTATATCAAGATTCTGAAGCATTTATTGTAATTTGAAAGTCTGTTAAAGTATTTCCTCAAATGAAAATTATAGCTCTACATTAAAAAGTAATAAAATTTATTTCTTTAATTTAGTTTTTAATTAATTAATTTTTACATTACGTATCCTAAGAAACAAGGTTAACTTAGACAAGCAAAAGGGAGCAGAAACTACAGCTCATGGCAGCTGCAGTGGCAGTTTTTAACTAGAGATGATTACTGTTGAGCTGCATCAAAATATTCACCAACACTGAAGTTCTTGATCTGAATCTGAACTTACAGCTTTGGGTCTGTATTGCCACCTACTCTGAATTTTCTTTCTATAAAGTTAGCTAAACTAAAAGGAAAGCAAAACACTCAGTTGACATTCAGGCTTAAACATATTTATATGAATTAGACTTTAGGACTTTACTCAAGGAAGGGTGAGCAAATGAATCAGAAAAGAAGCAGAAGAAGAAAGGTAACAATGAAATTGAGATGAACTAAAAGTGACAGTAAGATTTGTTAACTTTTTAAAATTATGTATTTTTCTTCAGAAGCATTTGCAAAATATAATGAATCAGCATTTGTTCACCATTCATTCCTCAGGCAGCGGAATCAGTGGTGTGCAACACTCAGAATGAGTCTGATTAAGTTTCATGTAAGGGAATTCCTCTGTGAATGTCCTTTGTGCTGCCTTCACACCTGCTGAGCTAGGAGAAACATAACAGCTCCTTTCATTGCTTCAGTTAAAGCCTGTCACAAGGGTGACATCATTGCTATCACAGACATTTTAACTTCGGGCTCTGGAGCCAGCCTTTCAAACACTTTGACAGAGCAGTATCTGAACATCTATAACTGATTGTGTTAATTAGCTGCCAGATTCAGTTTGCAGGTATACGGTTGGTTATACGGCTTCTTTGGGAACAATGTTTATCTGCTAAACATTGTTAGCCATTTATTTTTCAAAGAGAGATGGGTCTCTTGTGAAAAGTGACTTTATGCTAGTCTGAGCCCTAGCTGAACTTCTGCAGTACCTCTGGGATTTGAGTCTCAAAGACAGGGTATGCAAAGCTTTGGCTTCTTCTCAAATCCCCAAACAAAGAACTCCACAGATGGCCCTAGTGAAGCATGAGTTTTCAACTTTTTGAGTAAGCAAATGAAAAAAAAAAATCATTAAGCGAGACTTATGAGTACAGATCAACAACAGCGTATTATTCTTGGCTCTCTCAAGACATCTTTGTTCATTGTTGCCATTGAAACTGTGAAGAATAGGAAGAAGACTGTGTGAGAAGGAAGAAGGAGGAGCTGAAGAGCAAAGCGGGGGATGGGGAAACCCATTACATCCTGTGTAAACTTCAAGTTTCAGCAGAGTAGAATATGTATTTTCTTGAGTCTGGCATTTCTTGTTTCATGGTATTTTTGATGTGTGTAAATACCACTTATGAGGGAGTTATCACTATGACTTTTTATTACCATGAAGAATTCATTTCCACAAAATACCAAACTTAGATCATATGAGGAACAGGGACTTGCTTAATTACATACTAAATAAATTAAAGCAGCAAATGGATTTAACACAAAAAGTGAATTGTGCCAGGAGAAAAGTTGGAAAAAAATAAATTAATTACTTTCCAGTGCAAAAGGCTATTTACCAGTTTAGGACCATGTCTTTACTTCTCTATTTTTACAACTAATTCATAAAAATACTCTCCTTGCTATCTGGAGTTACAGGGAGCAGTGATGGCACTCATATCTAACACATGTAATGATGATAATACAAGGACTTGTTTTCCAGCTCATGTTTTGACCGGTGTTGAGGGTGAGGGAATATTGGCAGTGACTATAATAGAAGATAGACTATACTTTTATTCTGTGCTATGAAGTATTATAAAGTAGTCAAATAAAATATTTTAAATAAATCTCTATTTAAGTACAATAATCTCTGTATTACTTATTGTCAAATTGAAACCATTGTATACTTTTTGCTGGGAATATTCCTATGAGAGGTAAATTCTTCTTTGGCCTCAGTTCCTGATAGAGTCAATGGGAATATTTATTCTTTTTATTTAATCCAAATTAGTCATCAGTGAGCAGGAAGAAGAGTCTGGCTTTATACACTGCTTTATGGGATTTGTGCATACTCATTTTCTCAGCATGTAGATATCTATAAGCGGGACTTGGTATTTTTTGGTAATATACTTCAATGATTTCCAGAAGCAGAAGAGAGGGGAAAACTCTATATGAATTTCTGTATGCATCACTGCAGATACTTTTTTTAACCCATCCTGCAAAATCCTTCTTGTTGCATCACACAGAGTGTCACTGGAAATTACTAAGGAGACCACACTTATTCACTTGCTGGGTTTCCTGTAACTCTTACACCAAGACATACAATAACAGATACATCACCCATTTTGGGTGCAAAAACAATCCTTGCTTTCAGGATTGGTATACAAAATATATGCTTTGTGGGGTTTTTTCTCCTCTCCATTAAAACATAATTTTTTTCTTCTTTCCTAACAAAACAAAAAAATAATAGGGAACCTTAAGAAAAAAATAAGACAGGCGAAAATTATGACCAACTACACAGTGAACATTTCTGGCAAAATTTCTCTTCTCAACTTCCTGCCTCTGAGAAGTTCTGAACTTTTTATATTTAGCTATGCTTTTGTTCATAGGAAATACCGGGTTTTTTTTTCAATTATACTGTATTCAGCATTCATAATAAGTATATCCCAATATGGATAGTATCAGAAACATTCATACATATATATATATATATATATATATAGTTTGTAAATGAAAATAAAATCCTTTGCAATAGAAAATTCTATTTGATCAATCGTTCTTTGAAGAGTGCTTTCTCCTACCTACTTTCATTTTGCTTCCACAGTGGCTATCAAAGTCAGATGCCAGTTTCCATGGTAAAGCATACTAAAACATTTAAATTAAGTTTGAGCATATTGGCTTTGTTTGACCATACTAAAAACAAATACAGTCTGGGTTTTTTACCTACATAGGATACCAAAAATTTACCTAAACTCAAGTTTAGCTCCAAAATTCAGTTTTTCTGAGTCTGAGTGTTGAAGTTAGATCACTTGTGAAACCAAATGGTTGCATCCAAATGTACGGAATCACATTTTCGATATTCAATTAAAAAGTTTATGAGTTTTTTCTTTGTGAAACTTCTATCATTTGATTATAAAAATGGTACACACAAATAAGACAACCACAAAATATTGAGTATCAATGTTTTCTGAGGCTCATGTGCAAACAGAACAGATTTGTGCTAATCCTGAACATATAGAGGTTCTCATGTGTCAAGCTACACCATATGGCATGACTACCATAAAGTTGATTTAGCACTTTCACTGCTTATCTGGGTACTTTCCTGGAGTTTAGCTTCAAGTCTACTACAAATAAATGAGTTTTCTTTAAAGGTAAAATTAGGATTCAAAGGCAAAGACTTGAAGGTAAAGTTTGGATTTGGTAGAAGTACAACTTCCAAAAGTGAGGCACGAGAGGTTCAGTAGAAATGAGGCAGACCATCCTTACAACATGGCACAAATATGAACAATTGAATGCTAATTATTTTATCACAAGAAGAAACACTGTTAAAAGAGTAACAATAAAATAAGAACTTGTGAGAAGACACGTGGCATATGAAATCTATCTACATCTGCTAGGTGTTATTCAGATGAAATTGAATTCCTTAAGCTTTTGTACTTCGCTACCAAGCTGCTCTAGCTTGCCTGCCATGCTGATATCTTAGAAGTCATAGTTTGAGATTTTAGCAGGTCTGTGCTGGGCAGGCAGCTGTTTCTAAATCTTTCCCACAAGAGGGATTTCCAAAGGTCAAAATCTTGCCATGCAGCCTTTACTTCTGTCTGGAGCCTGAGCTCGTGGGAGCCCTGAGAGTTTGGTAGATGTGAAGCAAACAGCTTCCCAAGACATCAAATCTTTTTGGAGACTCATTGGAGCTGAAGAGCTAATAGAAATTTTGGATGTGGAGAGTGCTGTGTCTGTTGATGGGGGCTTGAAGGAACAGTTACCAAACAACAATGCAGAAAGCGAGTGGTACATGACCCAGTCCAGGGTGGGTTTAGCATGCAACACTATGCAGAGAGCCCAGAGGTGAACTGAATCTCTGAAGTAAATTCAAACGACTAAATACCACAAAAATATTTGTATTTAATTTCTTAACTCCTGCTTCAATGCCACCTTAAAACCTTAAATAAAGGTTACAAGTAAAAATATTCTCTTAATTCTCTTAAATTCAGAAAAGTCTGCTGGATACAGCAAAACTAAAGATTTTCATTGGATATGGCTCACAACCAAGCTTGTAAAACTCTGCAAACTAAATCTGAACATTGGAGTTTGGCTTCTGTTTTGAATAATTCCCTCCACCCCCAAAATCCCCCAAACCTATGGTCCAGTAATCTGTGACAAAATGGCCCTTTGCTGGTTAACAGAAGTGTTCCCAATATTCCACTGTCATGTAGTCTTAGAGCTGATACGAGTAGAGGTGACTGTGATTATTTACTATGACTGTGAATTACTGTGAGGTTGAAAGCATTGTATGTCTTCATGTATAGCAGCAATCTTAATACATTCTTTAGAGTTCAGCACAATTTCATTAATGAAGGTGAATATCAGTGCAAGCAAAATCTAATCAGATTATAAAGCTTTGTTTAACTGCTTCAGTGCTCCTATGGATGGTATATGTCTGTGCTCTTTTGAAATTCATGGGACGGTCTCACATATCAACATTTCTGGGACTAAAAGAATACAACTGAATTGAATGCATTAGTGGAAGGCATTAATGGCAATTAACATTTTAATATGAATGCTATAACATAAGACCATTGATTGCTAGCCTGATAACTGCAGCATTCAAATCTGGGAGATGTTCTGCACCTGTTGATCTCAAGACAATGAAAGCCCTTAGTAATTCCAGCCTGGTGCCAAAACAGAACTACAGTGTGTGCAAATGGCATTCAATAGAGAGCAGTGCTGCTCAGCAGCAAGGCAAGTCCATGACTTCAGAGGTGACACTCTAGTTTCAGTTGTGTAAGCAAATATTAAAAAGCATTATGGTGTCCTCATACACTTGAAACTGGAGGGGAAAAAAAATCATTGTGAAGGCCATAATTATAAACCTGATATTATTGCTGTAATGGGAGTACTGACAATGTAAATAGATTCTGGACAACCGGGTTAACATATTTTTTTTTTCTCTAGTGTTTCTATCTCAGAGGCATCTTTTTTTTAATATAATATTTAAATAAATATGTATACTTCTGCATTTCTACAGTTTAGCGCTTCTGAAATGTACTGTATTGGTCAATAAACTACTTTCTCCAATAGTGTTATTCATTCTTACTTCTTACTCATAGTCATGTTCAATATATCTTATTTACAAGAAAAGACTGAAAATTCATCTTTGATTAAATGAAGTTTCTTTTAAAAATGCATTGAAAAATTATTTTTTAGTTAAATAAAATGAAATTTGTAATTTGCAACTCTTTTTTTTTCATAGTAAAAATTCCAGGTATTATTTATTTTCCTGTTTTTTATTATGAATGTGATGGATAGTCAGATAGTCATAGTGACAGATACAGTCTTTAGAATTTTAACACAATTTACCTTTTTTTCCATTACGAAAATAGGTGAAATGAAAAATAAATTTCTCATTGGCATTTAGGCTCATCATGGCTTAGAAAAGTAAGTGAATTTATTGCTTTGCAAAGCAGTTTGAAGTGTAGATATACAAGCACTATAAAGAATACAGGTAGAATTATAGGTGGTTGTGCAACACATAATTTAGTACGGTGTTTAATAATACGTTTTAATATTGTTATTACTTTTCCTTTCTAAGGTAGAGAAAAAACCAGCATCTTTCTTCATACATACAGGAATAACAAGAACTTTATAAATCATACAACTTAATCCACAAGAGTCTTTACATTGTTAGAATTACTTTTATGAAAATCTCAAAATCTGTAAACAAGCAGAAAAAAAACAGTGAATATGAACTTTGTTTTATGTTCGGCAATTGTTAGCTAAATTTTCGGATCTGGGAAAACACAAAAAGTATATTCAGTTCTATTTCTTTTACTCTGAGAAGCTGTTTGTTTGAAACAAAGGTTGGGAGTGGATCACCATGCTTCTATTGTCCCAATTCAGTGCAGGTTGTCTGAGCTTTTCAGCACGTTCCATTATTTGTCTTCACCCTTGGCATATCTGCTCAGTTCTCTCCCTCCTCCCCGCCTTTTTTCTTTTCCCCCTGCTTCTGACAGTCAACATGGCATTCAGAGCCTTCCTTCTTGCATCATTGTGTGCCATGTATCTACTTGGCATTTGTCTTCTTGCTTCATTCATTTTTGTTCACAGCTTGTCTGCCTAGAATCACGTTTCTTTGTCTGCATTAATTCTGCATGTTCACTCAGTGTTCATTGACATTTCTGCGTTCATTCTCATGCACTGCACGTGAGCTGAGCATTCATAATTTTATCCTGCATGTCCTCTTGCCTTCACATCCATTCATCTGTGGTCTCCTTCCTTTTTCTATTCATGATGATTTAAATCACTCTGTTAACGTGTCCACCACCTGCTGGCAATAAACTGCAAAGCAAGAAGCCTGAGCACATTCCTCTTTTGTAGTTTAAGCCTGGATCAGAGTCCAGACTTGATTGGGAATTTATCTTCCTGTCAAATCACCATACCCCCTAGTTGAGACTGTAGGACTGGACAAGAGTTGCACTGGCTGTCTTTTTGTTTGCAGATAATTTCAACTGTAAACAAGGTTCCACAAACAGAGAGTTGTGAAGCAACTAATTCCCTGACATCCTGAACTAGTGGCCTGGAGGAGCCTGGGCTCCAAGGAGGAATAGCATCCAATGATGGGCTGTTGTTTCAGCTGCTAAATATGGAGAAGAGCCTTCATCCAAGTATTACTTCAGAGGCAAAGGTAGACGGTCACCAGCTTTTCTGGACCAGACCCTGGACTTAGGACTTACTGTGGTATTTGGAACAGAGTGCATTAATAGCTAGTCAGGTCAAATGGGTTTGAAAGGTTTACTCATTGTTATCTCAGAGGGTAATCAAATGCAAGATCCTTGCATCATGCAAGCTGGACTCATGCTTCCTAAGACATCTCTTTGTATATTAATATCTTGGCCTCAACTGTAGTCAACTGTGTTAGGTACTTCATAAGCACATATGAAATCACGGGTTTTGTTCCTGAGTAATACACTGAAGATTACATTGGAAGAGTACTGTTCCAGTTTGGTTTGCAAGCTTATGTGGAAAACATTGGCAAAGCATGTGAATGCTTTCACCAGATAAGTCTTCATTAATTCACTGTTTTATGCCTTTATAACTCAAAAAATATGGTTTAAACTCCGGTGATGTATGTAAAATGTGAAGAGAATTTATTGGTTCATGGTTATTTGCTAAGTATTCAGATCTTAAAAAATAATATTACCATGCCAAAGGTGGTTTCTGAGTAAAACTTCTAGTGGTTGACGGTAGTTATTTCTAAAATTTCCTGTCTGTAGGACTTCAGTTCAAGAAATTATTCTGGTTTTGCAGGAAGTAGCCTTGTGCTTCTAACTGATGAACATCAGTGCTGAGCAATAACATGGTTATTTCTGGCAAGTTCTAATATATTCAGACTTACACAACAATCAACTATATTATGTCTTCAAATAGTTTCTCATCTGAATGAGAATGAATAATCCTATTCATTTCTTTCAAGATGAAACTTGTACGAAACATGTTATTCACCATATAGGTAAAATCAGCAGACGATATTCTTGAGTTTTGAGATTAATTCAAAGCAAAAGTCATATGAGTTTATATAAACAACACATCAAAAGAGAAAAACGCCTGGGAAATAAAAATTCTGTGGTTTGCACAGCTGTTAGCTAGGGTGCAAGTGAGGTTGAGTGGCCTAAATCCACTCCTCAGCTGCTACTGCTCTCTTGGAGAGAGAGAAATTAATCTTTTCATTATCCACCTTTGACCAGTTTTGGCAAAGGCAGCATAATTTCCATCTGAGTCTTAGGTTCAGATCACAGACTGAAGAAGAATTGGGATGTAGATTTCAAACACATCTAAACTGTTATGTTTTCTACACTGATGTATCTTTTTATATGTCCCAGTTCTAATGCCACCTGATATGCATGTAGAATTCCTGCTACTCAAGAGTTCTGGGTGTTTTCTGTAAGGCAGAAAATAATTTTATCTGCAGACAAGACTTAATAAAAAGACAAAACAGTTTTCCTTTGAGGGTTTTTTTCTTTGTGAAACTGTAAATACAAAATAAAACCTTCTACCTGTGTTTCTTACATTCTGAACATGGATAGAAATAATTTTAAAACAAAAGTGAACTGATTTCTCCTAAGTAGCTTAATATTAATGAAACAGAAATATATTTGGGTGAGCCACAAAACAGACCAACTTATAACAAGTCACCATACATTCCAAAGAACTGCTCCCTAAAGAGTCTGGAATGACACTTCAAAATGTTCTATACTGCCAGTACAGCATGGACACTCAAAGACTCAGTCAGAAATCTAAAGCAGGACACTTCATTGATCAGTCCTGGTGCTGCTTGGGTGCTTGTGGAGAGAATTGTAAATGGCTGCAATACGTTCCTAGGATGGTAATCATGGAGGAATTAAACTTTACATTACCTTCTGATATGTATTAGATAAAAATAATGGAAATAGAGTGAAAGCTTTGGTTACCTGCTGACTTATAAGCCCAATTCTGGAAATTACGAATTTTGAATCCCACAGTGAAGTATGGAAAGAGCTGTTCTCTCAGGTCTGGTGGATCATGGTCCAGAAGAAATACTTCAAAAATTATTTTTGTTGTTGTTGTTTTAAATATTAGTCACTAAATCCTCAGAGCCTTATTCTTGGTTAACAAGTGACAATATGAGGGGCCTATAAACACAGTCTGCAGACAAGTTTACTCCCTGCTTGCAGTATTCAAATTATGTTTGAGGCAGCAGAAGTCAAAAATTTTTGACAAGTAGTGGAGAACTTGCTGGCACTAATAAAGACTACTGTAAGAACTACTGTGATGTCTGCATAGAAATTAAGCTGCAAAACCCATGGAGAAAGAGGAGAAGTACCATGGACAAATTATTTCTTATGCTCTGTTCAGTGTCCACTATAGGAAGATTTTGTAGTAGAAGTAATGATGGCTTTATTTCTGTTATCACCCCAGGCACCAAGGGCATCTTTGCGTCCTACCACAGAGGTGTTTCTATAGAGATGTATGACAGACCACACGGTGAAACACTCATCATCAATCTCTTAGAGTCACCCATACAGCTGTCATGTGGGAAGGCCTCATCATCTGTGGCAATGTAGTCACCATCACAATTAATCTGCCTGGGCAAGAATTGCAGCTGCTATCAATTCCTTGCCTATATGTTCTTTTAATCCAGCGTTGTATGTGACTCTTAAAAAACAGTGTACTGTGAAAAGTAATAGTTTAACTGCTTCATACGCTGATCTGTAAAAAGAGTAAAGGGATAGGAGTAGATACTGCAGAGAGAGAAAGATGAAGGTGAGTATGATTACTTTCTGATATTATAGTGAATAGGAATGAGATTAATTCTTGTCTTTTGGGAATGACTGAAGAATTTTTTCATTTGCAGGGAGATGAAAGTGTTTTGTTTGTTCAACTCTGGCTGCTGAATAGGTAATACAATTCTTGGCTTGGCTGTGCTTTGGAAGTTGAAATACCACAGCCCTTGTTTATGTTTACTCATAATACTTGATGAAGTAAGCCAGGAAGTGAACCTCTTTCAGAAACTCCATTTCTCACATCCCAATCCATAATCCTTGGCCTGAGGTAAAACCACTTCAGACAACTCAATAAAGCCAGGACTGGTCCCATAAATCAAATTTCCAGAGCAGACTGTCTGCATATGAACTAATTGCTTAAGTTGTACACTGGTCTGTACAGCCAATTTTTCTTTTTTTATGAGTTCACCTCTTATTTTTGTTGTCTCATAAAAAGGTGGTGGTGGTGTTTGCTTGGTTTTTAAAAAAAAATTTATTTCTGTGGGAAATTGATACCAGGAAATCAAAAATGTCATGGATGAGTTTATATTCCTTTAAAAAGCACTAAGCCTCTTTGGTCCAAAATTATTCCTGTCATTCACAGAAAGCAGTTAATGTGATGCTTGTGGGTGGAATAAACAATGTGGAGCCCACCATATTGACTTCTCCCTATTTCCTTCTTCCTAGCAGAGATAGGCACCACTCATTTATTTACCTTATCTGCTAGATACTGCCACAAAGTCTTGACCTGCCTAGTTTGAAGATCACTGCACTGTTTTATAGAATCATAGAATCTTTAAGGTTGGAAAAGACCTTTAAGATCAGTGAGTCCAACTGCAAAACCAACACTGCCAAGTCCACCACTAAACCATGTCCTTATCCACCACATCTACATGCCTTTTAAATATCTCTAGGGATGGAGATTCAAACATTTCCCTGTACAGTCTGTTCCAGTGATTGATAACTCTTCTGGTGAAGAAATTTTTCCTAATATACAATCTAAACCTCCCCTGGTGCAGCTTGAGGCCTTTTCCTCTTGTCTTTTCACTTGCTCCTTGAGAAAAAGACTGACACCCACCTCACTACAATCTCCTTTCAGATAATTGGAGAGAGCGAAAAAGTCTCCCCTCAGCCTCTTTTTCTCCAGACTAACCAACCCCAAGCCCTCATAAGAATTGTTCTCTAGACCCTTAACCAGCTTCTTTAGTTGCTCTTCTTTGGACACAGTCCAGCACCTCAATGTTTCCTGTAGTGAGGGGCCCAAAACAAAACAGAGTATTCGGAGCAAAGTATTATGAGAATTAGGGCTTTTCTTTGTCAGACAGGAAGAAGACATTGAACGACAATAGCACTAAGTGTCTTCGGCAAGTAGTAGAGAGCTGTTTAGATCAATGTACCACATAAGTAGATTAGTTCAGAAGCAAGAATTTGGTTTTCACGTTTTAAATTTGACTTACAGAACTACTTCTGGATTTACTGAGTTGTCTGAAGTGGTTTTACTTCAGGCCTAGGATTATGGTTTGGGATGTGAGCAACTGTGTGTGGATTTTTGTCACTGTGTTCAGATAACATAGAAATACCTTCACATGCTTACTAGTGTTGAGTGGGAAATGGGAGTCTTTTCAGTTCAAGACAGTATATTCAGCTGGGTACATAGGACAATATTTGACTGTAATTTGTAGGAAGACCAGACAGTTTACTGTTATGAAATTGTGAAATTTCATCAAATGATTGTGAAACTTGTGGGGGAATAGAATGTTTCAGTTTATACAAAACTTTTGTGTTATGCATGCAGTAAGAAATGTTTTGTTTGGTACCCCCCTCCCCCTGCATTCAGATACTGTAAAATAGCCTATTGAAGTTTCTACTGTGTCATGGGAACCCTATTTGTTTCCCACAGAATAGCTATCTGATGAACTGTTGTCCCCAGAGCCCATTTACTGTAGACACGCAGATTTTGTCAAACGCTTTACCAGATGGGTGGGAGTGGTATACCTATGCCTGTGGACAGAATCAAGCAGTGTGTGCTTTTCATTCACAGAGAGGCCAAATTAAGCAGCTCTGTGTACTCCCATTGACTTTATGTAAATTATTTTTTGTTTTGTGCATTTCTACAGTGAAAGTCAGTTTCACTTGTGCAATGGAGAAAAGGAAAGAAAGAGAGTACAAAGAAATCAAATTAAAATTGGAGCTGAGGATTACCATTTTTATTCAAGACTATGGTTTACTGCTCAGTCTCTTTATTTCTTCTCTGATATAGTTTGCTTAACTAGAGAGCTACAAAATGAATGACAGTATAACAATACCAAAATACAACATGTGACCTAAGATTACCTGAGCTCCAGAACAGAATAAACTGTGTCCAGTTTAGACTTTTTTGATAATCATATAGTAATCTTTTTATTACAGTCCAAGTGAGTCTGTATCACATTCAATTTGTCACTTCCCTCAGATCTGACAAAAAACACTTTGTATCAAGAAACACAAATAATTGTTAAAAGATCCCAGTCGTTTCGCTTATTGATTGAACTATTATGTTTTGCTGTGCAGTGGTAGCTAAAAAGTATTTGGATTATTTTGGGTTCTAGTAGTTGACCTTCAAGATAGGGAATAGATATGATTTTAAGAAATGTTGTCTTAAGACTCAGGATCATGTAGGAAACCTGTGACAGAACTGTTTTGGAATATAGGTCTTTTTGGTTCCAGTGTCCTGATATAACAATAATGCTTTCCTAGTAAGTGAAAGTTATGATATACAACACCTGCAAAATGATGAGAGAACCTTGACTGAAAGTGCAAGTCAATGAGAGGGTTTCTTTTTTAAGGGAATAAGGTTTCCTTTATAAATTCATCTCCATAAGCAGATAGCATATAATCTATAAATGTAATGAAGTAGCTTTTTTTGTTTAGAAGAATGTATGTGATGCTGCTGACATGTTTAATATGTTAAGAATGCCTTTGCCTAGGTCATAGTTGAGGTTTGGTCTGTGGGAATGCAAATAGTCATTTGGGGTAAAACTTAATAGATTTGATCAACATTTTGGCCTTGGTACCTGAAAGGAGCGACACAAGTATCCAGTCTGACACAACTGGGTATCTGCAAAGAATTATCATGTATGTAAATTACATGTGTGGTAATTTTGCTACTGTAATTAATCTCCTTTTCTAGATTTTCTAGCTCCATTTTTTCACTCCTAAGTAGTAAAGGTGAATACATGCATGGAATCACATGCTATATCACATGGGAAAGATAAAACCAAATGATACTGGGTGGTTTTTTTTGTTTGGTTTAGGGTTAGGGAAATTTCTATTGACTCAACTAGGAAGAAGATCCCAGGATTTATAATCATCTAACTTTGGTGGGTATACTGTAGAAATGTATATTTATAAATGAAATTGCAACTTTGTGTAATTGCTCGGAATACAAGCAGTACATAATTTTTTATAGAGCTCTGAGAGAAAATTAAAATTAATTTTTTCAAAAATATTTAGATGAAATCCAGTGTCTATTTTGTTCCTTCCTATAATGAGCTTTTTGGCAGCGTCTGATGAGTTATAGTGTGTTTTGCTTCACAGAATTTAAATGGAAGCTTCTTGACAGCTCTACTTTTCTATGGTGATTTTTGTTGTCTTTCTGTTTACAGTCCTTTCATTAATGTATTTTTGGTTCTTTTACTAATCAAGGAATTCCTAGATGTGTTGGGAATCAGATGGTCTAGTAACATCACTTTGATTAATTACAGCACCATTTTTTACTGCTAAAATTCTGAGGAAGGAGAGTCTTTTGTATTGAAACTGTATTTGGAACTATGTTTCATGGCATAGGCCTGCTCCAGTATGACCTAACTCCGGAGGATTCTAAGCTCCATTAGGGCCTCACTTTTTATTTTATTTTCCTATGGAAACAAAGTTTACATTTTACAGTCTTTTCATAGTCTTTTCTTCCTGTACTATCCTCCCTGCATGAAGAAATTCAGGATGTTTGTGAAAGTAAGAGGCACCTCCTCTTCTGAAGGAAAAACACAATTAGAAGTTCTCCTCTTATTAGACATGGGAGAATTCACATGGATCAGCTTTTCATGTGGGTGGGACTTTGCAACTTTTCTTCCCCACATGGATTCTTTGATCTATAATGAAGGGTGAGGTCACACTTAGTACAATGCTGTTAAAAAGTCATTCAACAACTTTATTGAAAGTCAGCATTTTGATACTCACACAACAGTTGTTTACCTCAGAGCTCCTCAGGCATAAAAGATTGAACTAGAAATGTTTTTTTTCTCAGCATTGCCGACCAACATTGTGTTTATCTTATGCTTATTCGCATTCAAGCCTCATTGCTTTGTCAGTTAGTCTTAGTCTTGCTGTGGTGGTCATCATAGAATCATAGAATAATTAAGCTTGGAAGAGACCTCAAGGATCATCTAGGCCAACCATCCCGCCCCCCCTTCACCTATTACCCACTAAACCATGTCCCTAAATACCACATCCAACCTTTCTTTAAACACCCGCAGGGACGGTGACTCCACCACCTCCCTGGGCAACCCGTTCCAATGCCCAACCACCCTTTCTGAGAAGAAATTTCTCTTCATCTCCAACCTAAACCTCCCCTGGCACAACTTGCAGCCATTCCCCCTTGTCCTGTCACTAGTTATGTGCGAGAAGAGGCCAACCCCCAGTCCGTCACAACTTCCTTTCAGGTAGTTGTAGAGGGCAGTAAGGTCTCCCTTGAGCCTCCTCTTCTCCAGACTGAACAAGCCCAATTCCCTCAGCCGCTCCTCATAACACTTGTGCTCCAGACCCTTCACCAGCTTTGTTGCCCTTCTCTGGACACGCTCCAGGGCCTCGATGTCTTTCTTGTGGTGAGGGGCCCAAAACTGGACACAGTACTGGAGGTACGGCGTCACCAGGGCCGAGTACAGGGGGACGATCACCTCCCTGCTCCTACTGGCTACACTATTCTTGATACAGGCCAGGATGCCGTTGGCCTTCTTGGCCACCTGGGCACACTGCCGGCTCATGTCCAGGTGAGCATCAACCAGCACGCCCAGGTCCTTTTCCTCTACACAGATTTCCAGCCACTCTGCCCCCAGCCTGTAGTTCTGCCTTGGGTTGTTGTGGCCAAAGTGCAGGACCCGGAACTTTGCCACATTGAACCTTATCCTTACACTCATGGTCAAACTTCATGCAACTATGGTGGCAGCATGTTTCAGTTAAAAAATTTGGAGTTTCCCATGGCAGCCTGGCTGCTAGAGTGCTCACTTGGAACAGGGGAAAATAAAACTTGCTTTGCTGCTTGAAGGCACTCTGAAATGTAATTTGTGATACTTTGTGAGCTGTTTACTAAGGCAGATGGAGTTTAGGAATCTGGATTTGGTAGACTGTAATTGCTATGTTCTGGTCTGTCCTACTTTGCAGTTCCTAACTAAACCAAATTCCTGAATGTCATCACACCTGAGCTATGAGGAAACTCATTCCCTGATCTGAATGTTATCATGAACTCTAGGACAAGCCAAAACCAAAGCCTTGAATCTAACTTCTACCCGTTCCCTGAGCAAAAGAAAAATTATATCCGGATGATGTGACCCAGGCTCTCATCTAATTGCAGCCTTTCAGAATATTTGTATTTCCATCAATTATAAATGTATAAGACACATGAAACGTTCTTTATAGGAAGGAAAAAGAAAGGAGCAAAGTTCATGTCAGGAGGCTGATGCTTTGCAGAATGCATGAGGCCAGCAATGGCATGTAGTGCTGAAATATTTGGGAAGAAGCAAAGGCTGCACTGTGTTTAGGTGTATTTTTTATTGAAGTGAGTAACTAAGTTTTTGAAGTTATTGTTGTTGTTGTTTTTAAAACAGCTGTTCTAAGTAGGTGTTGCATCCAAGGCTATGTGTGTTTGCCTGGGTGACTCTTGCCTGTTCCTTAACACCACAGCTGCAGATGACAAAGTTATGTGCAAGTGAAGACAACACATACCACTTGCAAAGAAATTACAGGAAACATTGTTGTTTTTCTGAGAATCTCCTCCACATAGAGGAAAAGAATACAGCAAAACAAAATATCACAAGTACATAATGGTCATACATTCCTATTTCTTTTGCCCTTTAACGCTATATTTAGAATGTTTGTTTGATATGACCATATGTCTCTTTTAAAAACAACGTTTGTATCCGCTAAGAGGAAAGGACTTCTTTGGTGGGAGATGCTCTGTGGAAACAGATTTTTCATCTCACTTTATTTCTTCTTAAATTAATGTTTTTACTGTAGACTCAGCCTTTTTTGCATCTGAAATCAATTAAAGATTAGTCACAGACTTAAATGAAAATAAGACTGAATTTCCAACAATAGGCCTTTGAAAGAGAATCTGAATTGAATGTGCTATAACCACTGGAGGAGGTACATTATTATCATCAGTTCCCCTGTCTTTTTTCTCTCTACCTTTTTAGTTCTTGATTCATGTAATAAGCATATTCCAACTATTTATTTTTCCTAAGAGCTTCTTTCAAGTTATTCCTTTTAAGAGTGTTAAAGAGTTATATGTCCCATAAAAGAAATTTAGAATTCAGAGAAGTCAAAAGTCTTCCTAGATGGTGGTACATCTTTTGTATTTACCGATACAGAATGTTTTATTATAATAAAACTCTTATGAGAGGGTCATGTGAATAGAGAGCACAGAAAGAAATACAACCAATCCAATCAGATTTTCTTTTCTCTCACAGAAACATTACAGACGCATACCCTGCTTGTGCAATCACCCTTTTGCTTTCACAACTAAGTCTACCACATGGGATTGTTTGTGCTTTACAACTGGTCTTTTAATGAACTTCATTATTGATCCATATAATGAGACCTCATTACATTTATCACAGTCATTACTTTATAACTCATACATCAAAATTGTTGATATGAATTATTAGCATTAACAGTTGTTCAGAACAAGTCATCCAGAATCAAATAGATACTGAATTTTATTTAGCTTCTCCTAAATAGTGGAATTCTTAAAAAAAACGAAGCAAGTACTCATCACAGATGAGTACAAACCACAGTATTTGAATGACATGAATGGCAGGTCAGTATAAACTCATGGACATTGCATGAGCATTTAGCCTCCCAGAACGTTGCCTAGCCTTTGGTTCACTCTTTTAGAAGTTTTTTGTACCTAGCTGTGTTATTTTAAACTTTTTTTTTTTTTTGAGCTGGAGATAGCAGTTAGGTTAGTATAATTAGTTATCAGTGATATTAAAAATTAAGAATTTTGTTGACTTAAATGGTGCCAGTGTTTTGACATCTGTAACAGTTGTAAAAATCAGTGGTAGTACAGATAAAGGCGCAATGCAAAAATTGCACGAATGAAGGTATTTTAATAGAGTATCTTTATAAGAACTGAGAGTGTCAATACACATCCAAGAGTTTTTGGCATTAGCAAAGGATTTGTGTGCATGTGATTGTGTATATATACACATATATATGATATACTTTTGAACTTTTGTATTTTCAGATATCAAGTATTTGTCTGTGTAACTGTACTATGTTTACTGGATTGTGTACAGTTCTTCAGTACCAAGACATATGTGCATCCTTTGTCTGCAATAGCCTGTGATATAATCCAAATGTCTGTTTAGTAGATAAACTGTCTATTTTAATTCAAGCTCTGGAAGAGATTAAAAGAACTAGGTGATTATGGTGCAAGACTAACCGCTTGTTCTCAGGACATCCCTCTAAGGCACACAGTAGCAGAGAGTAGTTTAATGAGGCCTGTGTACAATTTTGACCGTAACTGGTACAAGCGGAAGGAGTTGCAATTGGTGCTAGATCCTCTTTGGAAAACCTCTGAAGAAGTTTTCAGCAAGTGAGGGGAAATAAGATACTGTTAAGTTAGTGGTAGGTGGTCTGGAAAGTTTCAGATGCGTATCTGAACTGAGTGATTTTAGTAATAGAAAGAAAATATTGTACTTCAGAAAGAACCTTTTTTTATTAAGGAAGTTCCACAAACAGGAGCTTTGAATAGTGGCCTTTGTATAGTGGCCTATCAAGTGGCCAACTTGATGAAAAATTTCCTATGTTGCTCTGTGTAGTCTTCATTATAACATGCACTGGAATAAAGAGGACTTAAAATTTCAGCATTCACCACTTTAATTTCATTTTACTGGATGCAGCATTACTTTAGAAGTAATAGAATGGAAGGAAAACTTTAAAAACCATGTCTCTGAGGTTTCCTAATCCTCACAATTTGAAACATCTGTTTCTGAAACCTACTTATCTTAATATTAAGTTTGGTACAAAGTTTTATTGTAGCTTAAAACAAAAGTTATTCTATTATCGTTATCATCATCCTTGGTGCTATCTAGATACTTCTCATTAAATAACTGAGAAAGTGGTTGGGAAAATGCCTATTTTGTTACAGTGCAAATTTCATAAACCAGTTACGTCTTGTGTTTATACTTTTCCCAGAACACATGGCTTCTTGCCATATTGGCTTCAGTTCCTCAGTGAATCACTAGTAAAGGAAATCCAACTTGTGAAGTAATGATATGATATTCCCTGTTTTTCCTTTTTATTTTATTTTTCAAAAATTGTCTTGTGAATTAAAATGAGACTTTTACTCAAAAAAGAAAAACCAACCAACAAATTCACCCATTTGAACCAAATATCAAGGTTAATAGATGCGTTAGAAAAAACGTATTGGTATACTTTTCTGTGCTTCATATAGGTACAAATATACTTGCTTGTAACTCAGACATCTTCTGGGGAATTTGGAGACCAGAATAACGAAGCTGTAGGAAGTGGTAGTCTTTTAGTGGTAGTAAAGGTAAAGGACTGACAGCCCTTCAGACTGAAGCCAGCTGTTTGCCAGAAAAGTTGGTGATAATATACAGGCACAAATTCAGGATTGCTTTCAGGTCCTACCAGGGCATCTCAATGAGATGAAATTTTTCCTCTGCTTAGTCAAAAATTGTCTTCCCTAGGAAATCTTCTTCCACTCAGTTGCAGTAGTGTTCTAGGGCACTGCAAATTATATTTATTCAATGCCTTGACTCAACCCATCTACAGGTTTAAAATTACGTAAGAATATATCACGTCTGCATTAAATTACATAGAGGGTAAATTTGCTTAGATAGAAGTCTTTCTAGAAATTTTGTCTTTCTGTTGAAGATCACTTAATAATGGCTGAGCAATAGACCATCCTTGGAGCCTTAACAGAATAGTTTGACTAAATCATACCAAAATTTTCTGTCTACTAGAGTGCCTACGCTGGTCTCGGCTGAGGCAGCGCTCTTACAGAGCTGTCAGATGTAGTGGCTCTTTAGCAATTAATTTAGACAAAAGTGATGACTGGGCACAGTCCTACCTATTGTCTGAGAATGCTCAACACTGAATACAGAGAGCATAAGAGAGTAACAGAAAAGTACAAGTATAAGCAGAGAGGAAGAATACATGGGAAAAAGAAGCTCAATCCCTTCAGACTATTTTGCCCATTTATAACTCTTCCAAGAAGAATATATTACAGTGCAATTAGGAACAATAATCAGTTCTGGTAACTTCAGCAGGTGTATCCATATATATACTCACATACATACATGCATTTATTTTTACTTGGAAATTCTGCTATGTACATGTTAACTTAAAGCTAGTTAAGAATAAACTTTTCAAAGAGTAGTTCTTTTCCATAGCCAGGATATTAACTCTAGTAGAGGAAGGTTTTTGAAGAGCCTTTTAGTGATTCCTCTATGCTGCTGCTTTGTTGGACTTTTTGCTTACATTGACTGAGCTGTCATCTCCAAGTCTTGAAATATAAATGACTGTAAAATACACATGTGTATGTGGGTGTGCACATACATGTACAGACTTAATTATTTGCAACTTATTCAGTTGTAGATTGCTTGAACACAATGGTCAAAACTATTGTAGCTTAACCTGAATAAGTTCTACCATTCTCTGGCTTTAAAAATCATGACCCACATCTTTTCACATTCAGAAAAGGATTTCAACTTAAAGTTTTCCACAAAGATTTCTGAGGACTCTGTTGTACTCTTCCATTTAAGATAAATTAAATAATCTCCTCTTGGTTGTCTGCTGATTCATAATTTTTTTAATTTTTTGATTCTTCAATATATTTTTAAACCAAGTTCTAAGACTTACAGTCCTTCAAAAATAATACCACTATTACAAGGTTTGTACGATCTTTGTTTTCAAATATACATTCTGTTTTAGGTGGTTATGTTATCTTTTATAGTATTTTAATGTAAAAGACAAGCTGAACAACATTCCCTGACATGTTTCAAAATCAATAAATGGCTGACATTATCTCTTAGTAGTAGCTATTATCTCTGTCTGATATATACCATCCCACAAATCTTAAAACATTTTGTGACTTCCCAGTTTTGTTGTTTATACTTGTTGACCACCTTCTGTGGATCTTTAGATGATATCTGCTTTACATGCACTTCTTCCTGGAAGAAATCCAGATCTGAATTGAAGCGTAATAGATGTTATTCTAAATCACAGCAATACTTCATTTCTTGTTCAGCTTCCAAACTATGACAGACTAATTAGAAATCAACGACCATTAAGCTTTGAATTTCAGGAGGCAAACTCCTACTGTATGCTCCCCTTCCAAGGATTTTTCCTTGTTCCTATTTAAAGATTACACATATCAACTCTTCAACAATTTGTTACCATGGATTTATACTACAAAGATCTTTTTATTTTTCTCTGGTAACTCCTTTGTTTATATTGCAGATATTTTTTTTTAAAGGACAAAGGAAGAATATGAATCCCTGTCTCATACATAGAGTAGTAAAAACTGGTCTAGGTGTTTATTTGATAAAAACAAAAGGTCTAGAAACACTGCATTTAGCTGAAGAAATCAAGCCATGAAAAAGCCTCTCTCTTTCCCTCTGAGTTATATGTTCCAGAAGTTTATAATTTTCACTGCCTCATATATGCCAAACCTTGAATTTCTCTTTTATATGTGTGTATTGAAGGTTATGTTGACTTAAGAAATTCATAATTTCAGGAGAGAAAGGGGAGACCAAAGCCAGAGCTGCATGGAAGTGCATACAGATGCTGTCATGTCCTTTGGTGCAGCCACCACTAAAGCTGTCCTGATCACGGCTCTGCAGGACTGTGACTGAAATACATCTGTGCGCTGAGTTTACCTCCTTCTAGCCACTCCCTTTGGGCTTTTCTTGGAGAATCAGCCTGCAAGTATGTGGACATCACACATTAATCTGAGATATGAAGACACCAAAACTAACAAATTCAAAACCAGCAGTAAGATGACCACAGGTAGGCATATGGATTTGTTGTCAAGATAATGGTATGTATTGCAACATGAAGCACTATGCTGAGGAAAAACTGCAGTTTGTCAGGTGTCTATCTTTCTGTGGTTTTATCGCATTTCTTATGATTTGAACCACTCCCTTAATGGTTAAGTGACTAATCAAGAAATTCAGTACCCTATTAGAAACCTTAAATTTAATTTCTTATTAGATATTTAAAAATAAAGTTCTCACTCCTAGGATTCAATTTTACTTCTTTTAATCTCTTCTTTAACATTTTCAAGAGGGTCTTTTCTTCCTTTCATTTTAGGATAATTTAGTCCCGTTTTTGATGCACCGTTTTGATTTTCTGCAGATGGCTAAATCGCTTGTTTCTCAACTGTCCTTTACAGTGGTTTTTTCATTGTTCATTCCAGGATCACTTTATCTTCCTCAGCCTGTGGTTTTAATTTTTCATAACTTCTTGCAGGTATATATAAATCTCAACTATAAGGCTTTCCGGGCCTTTGTCTGGAGTAGTACATTACAAAATTGACTAAAAAAATACCCATCGCCCATTATTGATAGAAGTGTATACTATATTTGAAATTTGATCATGACCTGAGATCTGATGCGTACTGGCTGAATTAGGGGTTTGCAGCTTTCATTCAAACTTTTCAAGCTCCTGTTAATCTGCTGAAAGCCATGCATTCGAGGGCATAGGCCACAGTGGAAGGAGAGAAACAAGCAAAGAAAAAAAATGAAACAGCTTAAGCTATAGAATAGGTAGAGCTATTCAAAAGCAGTGGCATTTTCAGGGTTAAAACCGCAATAGACTCTACAGTTTCTTTACTTTTTTCAAAAGAATTCACAGATCTCTGTTTTCTGCCAGTTTCTACTAAGTGAAAGCAGCTTTAAAGTATCTTCTTGGGTCTTACTGAATGGAAGATAGAACTGTAAGCCATATATACAAGCTTCACAAAATGTTTCTGTAGTTTTTTCCTCCTGAAAGGAAACTGAACCTGATGCTCAAAGGCCATAGAACTTTATAAGCACTGAAGACAATGCCTCAATCTACTCCCTGTATCTTCTTCCATGATTAAGCCTTAGTCAACAGTCACTCATGACTTTTAATTAGTCTGAAAGTGAATGCAGCCCCTCCTCCTTCAGTAGCTCATATTTTTTTCTCTTCTGTAGAAAGGCTGATGAAAAGAAGCTGAATGCATAAACCTGACTGTTCAGCACTTCTTCCTAGCCATATTTTCTCAAGCCCTTTTAATGGCTAATCGGCCTTTAGGAATGTGTCCATTTTACTTATCCCTCACTGCTTTCTGTCTCAGTGATGTCATTCTGCTTTACCTAATCTCTCAGCTTTGTTGAATGGCATTATTACCGTACATATGGTGAGGGCCAACAGTGCTTGCAATGTTTGCTTTGTAATGTATGAAAAAGACTTAATTGTTCATGTTGTTTCAATAGGCCTTCTAAATAGAGGTTCCTATTAACCAGCTTTTAAAAAATTGGCTGGAGGCAATGGTAGAAACAATAACAACAACAACACAGAACAACAAAGGTTAAAGAAGGTTTGAGATTTACACACTAACTTTTCATTTAATAAAGTTTTAGGCTCAAGAGAGCCTAAAATTTTCTATTCTATTGTGCATACATTTTCGTTTTTCAGTAACCTCCTGTCTATACAACAGATTAAGCCAGTCTTGCCTGCACATGGGTATGCACACAAGAAGACTAAAGCTATTATTAATTGCAGATGTTTCTGAGTATGTAAGATAAAAGTAGTGTAAGAGACTAACTGCCCTACCATCCTATATTGAGTCTGGCATATGTTCAGCCTGAACAAGCTTACATGTTAATTTGTATCACCTAGGAAACTCAGTAGAAGTTGCTAGCTTTGAATTTTTGTATAAATGGACATGTACAGCCATCGTGTGATCTAAGTACAATACTCCAAGAACTAAAGTTCTTTAAATTTGCTTTTAGGTACTACAATTCATAAGAGATTTTATTTTAAAAGGCCTGTGTTTCAGGTAATTGCTAAAGCAAGTTACATGTATTAGGTCAGGGAGACTAAAACCGTCTTTCTACTTTAAAAGACAAACATGGCAGTTTTTACTTTTACTTCCTTTCCCCCCCCAATCTATCTAACAACTATTTCCTCTCTTCTTACCCATAGCATAATTCCCATGATGACTTCTCCCAATATAAAGTTTGCGTTTCTTTCTAGACTGCAGACAGCAAAAAATACAAAAGCAGGGAAAAATAATTTGCAGAATGTATGTGTTGGCTTATGGTAAGGAAGGTCAGAAAGAGAAGGTGGCATTTAAATTTTTCTACTGAATTTCTGAATCGGTGGGCTGCAGTAGCTGTAAATATAGGTTGATTTTGTTTGTAAAGGAAAACTTCAGTTTTCAGGACTATTAATTTTCATTTCAAATCACCACACTGTTCCTCGTTGTGCACTGACTGAGAAGATTACTTTCTTTGCTACCTAGTAGAAAATTAAACACTTGAATATGATTTGGGGCAGAATAAATGACTCCTATGCTCTGCTGGCATAGTGTGTAGCCTACTGCAGTTCGTTGAGCCAAAGGAAGAAGCAGGATAAGGATGGAGAATCTCTGTGGTGGAAGCTGGAGTTCTGCCAAGGGCAAAAAATCATTGCAAAGCTCAGTTGTTATGATGTCCTCTGAGAGAGGAGAAAAATTATTAAGAAAATTCAGGAGAAATAAAGTGAACAACGTTTGTGGTGACGAGAGACTGTTAAAATGTTATTGCCTGCAAGTCACATGTTTCTGCAGGTAGAATTTCAAATCAAATGCTGATCACTGTGATATCTGGAAATAATTTCATTACAGAAAGAACTGGGAGAGAAGTACATGAATAGAATGATAATACAATTCATTTGTGCAAACTGAGAAGTGACTAATTCTTCTCCAGGGTGGTACTGGGTGATCTGTGGTAGAGATGGTTTCTCGTTGGGGTGAACTTTGGTCACCAAGGGTAGTAAAATGGCTTTGTTATTTTCAATGTAATTAACTCATAGAAATTGTGGAAACAACAAAACTAAAAGTCAATGTTATCTTTGGTTATGAGTCCAGGTGCAAAATCTCACCATAGGAGGCAATGTCAGGTTATGTGATGGAAGCTCATCTGCACACCTTCAAAAGAGCCCAGAGAGACAATAGCAAGTAGGGGGGAGCCTACCCCACCCCTGCTGCTCCCAGGCCCATCACAGCAGCCATCAGCCCATAAAAGGCCCATCACCAGAAGCCCAGAGGAGCACAGGGGGACAAAGGGAAGTGGAAACCCAAACTGCAGACTCAGAGGAAGTAACTGACATGTTGTCCAGTCCCTCCCAGGGCTGTCCCAGGAAACTCTCATCCCCAGGTCTAGGTGTGACACCCATCACGATAAGTCTATGCTGGAGCATCTCTTGGACTGAGAGGAGTAGCTACTAGAGGTGTGGAGCACGTTGTGATATGCAGTGGAAGAATATTTTGAGATTGCACAGGACTTATTGTGGGATATTTAGGAGAGGAACCAAGGGTGGGAAAAAGGAAGGATCTAGCTGACAAGATGATCTATATGAAAAGGAAGGACTTATATAGCAAACTTAAGGTATGTTAACATACTTTTTGTTTAATACAGTGCTAATCTATTAATTGCATGCTTTTTTAATTAAAAAAGTTTTGGTCTTCAAGATGATTAAAAGTTAAATCTAAACTGCTTATGCTGTTTGCTGACCATGTTAGCTATATTTCTGCTGTAAAATGAGCATATTGTGTGATAAAGTTACGGAATTTTGAAAATAGTTCCTATAAATTTGTGGGGTTTTCCTATTTCTTTTCTATTTCATCAGTCAGTGCATAGTTTTTGTAAATAATTTGTAAAGTTTAACAGCTAATTAAAAGTAAGTTAATACAATCTTTGTGAAGAGTTCTGGGCATTTCATAACTAGTTCAGAGATTAGAATTTTGCTTAACAGTATTTTTGAAAGAATTAGTTAGGAAATCAGTAGCATTTATTTTTTCCTAGAGAGAGGAGAGGATGAGTGCAGGAGTGCAGTCAGGAGATAAGAGGTACACCGTGAAATGAATAGTCTGTTAAGGAAAACAAGAAGATGTTACCTTATCCATGATTCTCAGATATATAAATAAAATAGCAACTAGGCAAGAAGACAAATTTGATTCTGAGGGTTCAAATCTGTAAGGGAACATGCCCCTAATGTGAAGCCTGAGGTATAATATAATGTTGGTGTTCATGTTCATAAATCAATGTTTGTTGCTCAGTGTTCTATTTAAACCACTTGCAGAATTTATGCACTTTGAGATCCATAGACATGTAAGCTTTTCCTATTAAAGTGCTCGTTGGGCCTATAGTCCTACGTCTGGATGTATGCTGGAATGTCACCTGAGCAGGACTGAGCAAGCATAATGTGTTTAAGACGGTCTAATATGATATGTTCTCAGTCTCTTAAGTCATATTAACCCTGGGATCAGCACAAAACATGACAGCTTTATTCACTATGGTTTAAAAACACAGTTGCAGGAGGTGGGTGCCTTATGCATTTTTGGTAATACGTGGTTAGAGAAAACATGGGAAAAAAATAATAATTCTGTTCCTGAACACCTGTCCTGAAGGTGTTAATTTTCCACTCCTTTGAGACAAAGATAAGAGTTTATGTTGTCTTAGTCTACTAAGAGTTGTCATGCACAAGATGACAGCTTGAAGTCCCATAGTTAGGTCATTCAGATGATGTAGAGCCATAGAATGGTTTGGGTTGGAAGCGACCTTCAAAGATCATCTAGCTCATCCCCCCAGCCACATGGCAAGGACAACTTTCCATAGATCAGATTGCTCAAAGCCTTATTGAACCTGACCTTGAACACAATGGTGGTGCATCCACAGCTCTGGGCAACCTGTTCCAGTGTCTCACCATAAAAAAGTGCTTCTTTATGTCCAATCTAAATCTATTCTCTTTCTGTTTAAAAACATTGCACCTTGTCCTGTCACTACAGGTCTTGGTACAAAGTCTTTTCCTGTCTTTCTTATAAGCCCCCCTTATACACTGGGAAATAGATTTTGGTTTCCAAAGCTGGTTATGCAATTTGTATTTTGTGGTAACTGGAGAAGACAGAGAGAGAGAGAGAGAGAGAGACTGTGAGTGAGTAGAGTGAACTGGGTATCCTCAGTTATTATACCTTTGCCACTCTTTTTTAGTATGGGATGTAGATGGCTATCTCATAGTTTTAAGCAACTGATTCCAGGAGATACAGTGAGGATTTAACTTGAATCTGAGGGAGAGGAACATTAGGACTTAAGATCTACATTGTGGTTCTGCATTTTGTATTGAGTACTCAGTATGCTGGCTGTAAAGAATCTTATTCTAGGAACGCTCTGTCCTTCCCTGTCTATTGCATAAGGGCTTGGAACACTTGCCTTGGCAATACTTAAGTCTAGTTCTTGGTCTCGACAATTAGCTTCAAGTAGCTTTCCCTCCCTTTTCCCCTAGTCATAAAAAATAAAATGTAACATGGACTTTTTTTCTTTGGTTTTAATAAACTATATTCAGCGATACTTTTGAAAAGCTAGTAATTTATTCTTCTGTTATAGGTTGTATTTAATCTTTAAGTGTCCTATATGCTAAAGGAAACAGTGAAAATCCAATATATGAAAAATCTGCAGATTCTGAATTATAACTGAATAAGGGATGAATGATGAGCAAGTGAAGTTTTGTAATATCTTGAAAAAATTAACCATATATTGATACAGTTAAAATTAAGTACATTTTTTTGGTCTTGAATTTGCTCAGTTGTTGAAATTAAATCTTAGCAAAACTGAATAATCAAGTGGAAATAATTATGTTGATATACTATTTTCCTGATAAAACCAGGAAAGAGAGAACTTTTTAAAAAGGATTGAAGAATAAGAAAACAGTTTGCAGAATATTATAGGAAATGTTCTTGGTAGTGCTCTGATAATGTAGCTGAAGAAAAACACTGAAAAAATATTAAACCAGGTATAAAATAGAATACTTCCTTTCCGACACCATTCTTGAATAATAGCTATTCTTTAGAACGAAAAGGGAGTGGGAGTGGCAGAAGAATGCACGTTCTTACACATCATCAAAGTTGTAAGAAAGTTTGTCTTCATAAACATATGTAGTCTTCACTCTGTTTTTCCAAGAAACACTACAGAATTGAATCAATAGCAATACAAGACAACTGATACATTAAACAGTTTGACTAAACCTAGATTTTTCAAATAAAGCTTTCTCATGGTTCTTTTAATAACAACAAAAAATATATATTAAGATGGTATCTCCTGAATTTGTGTTTGTTGATTCATTAGCTCTCAGCTAGGATTAACATCAGCTATTGCATCTAAAGGGTAGACTGAGTCAACTTTAAAAGACATTGTACCTATTTAATTTCTTTTTCTTTTTTAAGCATTGAGAAATTGTTAAACCCAATAGTCCCCTTCTTGTGCAGTCTAAATTGTTTGTATTAATCAGTCCCCACTGTCCCTGCCTGCATCTTCATTTAGAATTATGGTTTTTCAGTCTTCTCACTTGGAGCTATGCCATGCACTGAATTCTCTCTACTGGCAGTTTTCCCAGAGTAGGTTTGAAGTTGTGTTTTGGTTGGGTTTGGTTTTTTTTTTTTTATGTCCCAATCATCTCACCACACCCTTAATCAGACTCGGGAGAGTTTTATAATCCTGAACAGTTGTCTGGCAGATAGGGCATTTTGTTGCCTAAACAGGACAGTAGTTCCTGTTATAGAGGAACTAAGAGAGTGATCTGGGTTAACTGTAACATCTTCTCTAAGACACTGATAGGTCTTTGGGGTTTTTTCTTCTTTTGATAGCTGTTTCAAGTATTTTTTTTGGCCTCTTTTTCTGTGGTTGGGCTATGACAATTTTTTCTTGTGAAATAAGACAATAATAATTTGTTTCCATAGGTGAATGTTTATACCAAGACCTTGGTCAAAATGTAGGAGCATTGAAGAAGTTTTTAATTGGTGTAAGAATAAGGCCTTGTAGCTGAAATACCAGAAATGGAATTGGCCTATATTTGTAGGGCAACACATACAAGTTTGACAGCGAAAGACCAGAGTTACATCACAACTAGCCCAGGGAACATTTTACTGACTTTAGTTTCAAACCTGAACCATCCTCAAATTAGAATTTCTTGTGTAGGTAGAACCACTCTTGTCTTCTTGAGTAAACATCCTATAAGGTAAAAGGTCTTGCTAGCCTGATGATTGTGAATGTATCCATTAATCTCTATTAGCTGACCACAGTTTTAACCACGAAGATAGTTTATTTGCTGAGATCAACAAAACCTTTCCTACAGCATAAAATAGGAATCAACCTTTGCCTGGTGTTGAGACCAAGGAAAGCATCTCCCAATTAAGTTAGTTTAGCTAAGGAATATATTTGAGGGAACATAAGATGAGAAAGCAAGGAAGAAAGAATCTTTTTTAGACTTTTTGAGAAGTTATTGAAAACAATTTAGTTGTATCACAAGTAGTTTCTCTAGTGGTCTTTGGAGATTTTGTAGAATGGCTCAAGTGAAAGGAGTGCTGTAAGAACAATGTTCTTCACCTAGCAACTCTTCCCTTTCTGTGCTCAAACTTCTCATAATTTTGCTCTTTTCATTTACAGTGGTTTGTACAGTGTTTTGTACAGGTCTCTTGTTCAGTGGCTGTAACTTCATACAGGTGCTTTGGATTTTTTATGCAGTCGAGCTGATTGCAAAAACAGAACAGCAGGAGAGGAAGAGATAGAAGGCACAACCTATCTTTTCTTTCTGGATGTCACACCATAATGTATGCTAGCCAGGCAGCACAGTGTAGCTGAGCAATTTGCCCCTATTAAAGATGCAGAAAGGTGTATTTTCCATATGAACGACTGGAGAAATTTCTTGGGAGGTATGGTGTGAATTCTTTGCATGTATCGGCATGTGATAGAACAGGAAAATTAAAAACAAGCAATGGAAAGTTTGGCAGAAGTAGTAACATCAGTAGTAAATAAATATTTTACCAGGAAATGTATCATGGTTTGACTGTTTTTGTTTGGTTTTTTGTTTGTTTGGGTTTTTGGTTTTTTTTGCATAGTGAGAACATCAAAAAGCAGGAAAATTATTAATTTAAAAAGAATGGTAACAGCCAGCCTTATGCTACACGGTTGCGCAGACTTTTTGAACTTCCCTTCATTGGACAGTCTCTCATTTTCCTGCCTCCCAAACATTCTGATTCCACAATACCCCCTTTAAAAGTTTTCTTTGTGGCAAGCTCACTTTATGGTAGCCAGATGAGTAAGCTGACCCTCGTATTTTGATGCACAGAGTAGATGCTGATCTTTCTTCATTCGCTTCAGGACATCTTCAATACCAAAGCCTGCATTGATCTCTAATGTCATTCAAGAATTAGACCAGATGTGCTCATAACGTAGAGTTTGCCTGTTCAAAGCTAATAATTGTCTGTGTTTTTTCTTGGTTTTGTAAGTTTTAGTGTTAGGCTTTTTTTCCCTGCCCCCTCACAGTACCACCCCCCGCCTCCCTGCCACCTCGGAATAATGCACTTTTCAATCTAGTTTGAAAACTGTTATCATGGACATCTTTTCTGCTGCAACTTGCATACATAATATTTATAATATCTTAAGTACAACTCCAGCATGCTTCATTCAAAAAGCTGTTGCTACACTAGGAAGGAATTCAAGATGGAAAATGGCTAACAAACAGAAGGGGCAGAAAGGAGTCCTTCTGCTCTTCTATTTTAATGTCATACTTCTAGACATTTATTTCAGAGTCAGTGATTTCCTATTATTCTTAAATAATTTCTGTCCTTTGAAGCACTTTTATGCTTCTCTTCACATTAAAAGGATAGTCTGTGTTCCTCAGAAAAGAAATTATTTAAAATGTGACATCGAATAACAACACATAACATTGGCAGTTGCAGGCACCGCAAATCTTGTCTCAGAGGCACCCAGGCAAACCTCTGAGGAAGGTTTATGAGTTTGGGAACTCTGCCCGTGGCACTTTTGACTTCTGTAAATAGCGATTGCGTGCATTTTATCATTCTCCATACCTGTTTCATGACTCTTATTGAATTCCTATAAATATTTCAACTCCATTTATCTATTCTTGTTTACCAATGACTGTGAAACACCTATTCACTTGGATGTTAGATAGACATATTTTTGGAGGGATATTAATAAAAATTTGTATTTATATTTTTTAATGAAAAATATGACCCAAATTTGCATTCAGGTCAATGAATATTAAAGTTAAATTTGGATCAGAAAAATAAAGATAGAACACTGAAGAGGAAGTTTCAGAAGTACTTTTGGACATGGGAGATTTCTGTAGTCCCATATTATCATATTTTAGTGACCACTGAAAAAGAGGGTAGTAGTAGTCTCCTAGTTTTGGGCATTTTTTTGGTTCTGAATGTGTGTAAGAAGGAGAAGAGATTTTTTATTTTTTTTTCAAATTCTGAATTTTTATCTGAATCCATGGATGAAATTGAGGCCTAGAAAGCTCTTTTTCCATGTAGTACTCAGCTAGTACTTGTCTATTACATTGGACAGCTCTAGGTAGAATGAACTAAAATATCTTGTGTTGATTTTTTACTACTAATCTGTGCTAGTCTAAGGAATTTTGTGTATATGTGTTTGTGTGTATATGCGGATCATTAATTGTCGTATTCATTACTAGAGGAAAGAAAACCTCACTGGATGTCAGAAGCTACAATTTTTGTCTCACTTGCTTATTATTTTGAATTCAGATTTTATGAAGAACAAAATAACAATAACAAGACTAACCTTAACTGACACATTTGTGTCCACTAGCATGAGTCAACTTTGCGTAAAGTGCAAGCTTCAACATCTAGTGCTTCACTAAATGCATAAAAGGCAGAACAGCTCTAGTAATTATGGTTCAAAAAAAGCTTTCTCACTAACACTTGCAGGTGTGGCTACTAATTATCTTGGCTCTCCTCCTTCTGCAGCATTTGCAGAAAGGTTCCCTTAGTTCTCTAAGAGATGTGACCATTGATAAAAGATTGTGTGTGACATGATACTATGTGGAAAAACAGAATCTATTTTCTGTCCCATTTTACCAGCATGAAGATGACAATACACATACAGATGAGAGGGAGAAATGTATTTGGTCCCTATCAAGACATAGACCAAAATTTTTAAAATACCAAGACATAGACCAAAATTTTTAAAATACCAAGACAGTTAACATCTTTTGAGGTCATTCTGCTTTGAAATGACCTCAGTCCTGAAAGTGATATAGGACTTATTCACACTTTAAACAAATAGCAAGCAAATATCACTTTAGCTCCTGGATAGAGGGTGAAGAAAAGCAGGTTAAAAAAAGAGAGATCTAATCTAGGAAAGATAAAACTAGCCCCTCAGAGCACTTGGTGATAAGTGAAGGTGTAAGTAGTTTGCACACTAGTATATTTTTAGTGCAAAAGTAAAGAATTAACTTTGCATTTAAAAGTAAGGGTCAGTTGTGACCTCTTTGTTTTAGACCACTTAGGTGCTTGATCAGTGAAGGAATCGAGCCTCTTCTCATTTCTGCTATTGGAAATACCTAATGTATTTCCAACAATTGTGAATATGATAAAATGTCCTTATTGTCCACTGACCTAAGCTATCAATAAGGTAGCTAGTGATGTAGTAGTAAAATTATTTTCTTGATTTAGAAGAAGATTAAATACAGCAACATGTCAAAACTTAAGAACAGATACCTTTCTGGTATAAACTGGTATGTCAGAATTTGAACTTAAAGGAACTCTCAGTTTGCATCCACAAAGATTTTTTTACTTCTTCCTTAGAATAGGAATTTTGCTTGTGAACCTTAAGATAGGAACATCCTGCACATTTTTTGAGCATTGCAATGTCTGTGACTGGGCAGAAGTGTCTGTTTACAATAAAATGTGTGTTTATGAGTTCCTTAGGAAACAACAGATTTTAGAGAAAGAGTTTGAGAAGCAGGGAAGCAAGCAGATACGAAGAAAAAATTCAGCTCAAATACTACAGTGTTCCAAGTGATCTCAGTGGGACATTTTCTCCTACCCTTCTTCCTGTTTCATCTATGTTTACTCTGGCTCTGTGTGGCAGTATCAGTGCTCTCCTAAACACAAGATACACTTACACGCTGCTCTTTTAAGTTCTGATTTACTTAAATCAGTTTTGTAGTAGAATATAAAACCTCACATATGATTTCTAAGTCATCAGTAGCAAAATGTGGTGAATAGCAATATTAAAAAAATCTGCCTCTGCTCTTTCCCTAAGGTAAGGAAGTACCTGCTGCATATAAGTAGCAACACCCCTAAGGTAAACTGTCCTTATCTGGGGACTAGATAGTGGAGCAGTTCTTGGTGTTCTTTCTTTCCTCTTGTTCTTGTAGAGACTGGAACTGTCGTCTTGTAATTTCCTCTGTATTTTCACCATATACAGAATCCCATCTAATTGAAATCTCCCTTCTTTTAGTTTATTCCTATTCCCCTTGTCCTGTCACTACACTCCCTGATAAACAGCCCCTCTCCAGCTTTCCTGTAGGCCCCCTTTAGGTATTGGAAGGTTGTGACTGGGTCTCCCTGGAGCCTTCTCTTCTCTAGGCTGAACAAGCCCAGCTCCCTCAGCCTGTCCTCGTAGGAGAGGTGCTCCAGCCCTCTGATCATCTTTGTGGCCTCCTCTGGACTTGCTCCAGCAGCTCCATGTCTTTCCTGTACTGGGGACCCCCAAGCTGGATGCAGTACTCCAGGTGAGGTCTCACAAGAGCGGAGTAGAGGGGGAGAATCACCTCCCTCAACCTGCTATCCACGCTGTTTTTTGATACAGCCCAGGACAGTAGTACGATAGTACGGTATTTGGTTCCACTATAGTAAAAAGACAATTACATTAGTAAGCTGTTAACTAATATAAGTGATTCTGAAGCAGACAACTACAGTTGTGTAGTTTGTGGTCCTAACTTTCTTCAGCTGTCAGCTGAAGCTTTGATCTCTCTGTTTCAGCATTATTAGCTGCATGGTATATAGAATAGAATAGAATCATTAAGGTTGGAAGAGACCTCAAGGATCATCCAGTCCAACTGTCCCCCCCCCACCTATTAACCACTAAACCATGTCCTTCAGTACCACGTCTAACCTTTCCTTAAACACCCGCAGGGACGGTGACTCCACCAC
>VWZZ01001507.1:0-34359 GCA_013399095.1 Psophia crepitans
GCGACCTTCCAGTACCTAAAGAGAGCTGTTTACAGGAAAGCTGGAGATCGATTGTTCATCAGGGAGTGTAGTGATAAGACAAGGGGCAATGGGTTTAAACTAAAAAAGGGGAGATTTAGATTGACTATTAGGAAGTAATTCCTTACTGGAGGCACTGGAACAGGTTGCCCAGAGAGATTGTGACAGCCCCATCCATGGAAGTGTTCAAGTCCAGGTTGGATGGGGCTTTGGGCAACCTGGTCTAGTGTAGGGTGTCCCTGCCCATAGCAGGGGAGTAGGAACAAGATTATCCTTGTGGTCCCTTCCAACCTTGACCATTTTATGATTCTGTGATTCTATGATACAAATAACCATTAGCTACTGGGGTTATTTCTACTAATACTACACTGATGTTAATTCATAGTTTGCTTGAGTCAGGCTTTTTATAAAGGTAGAAAAGGAAGCAGAGGAAACAACAACTATGATTAAAACTTGAATAAGCAGAAGAAAAATGTTTGCTTTACTGAAAACTTTGCCCAATTTTTGAATAAAGGCCTAGTTTATTATAGAAATCAAATCAAAGTGCACTGAGGTTTTATTTTAGTGTCATTTTACTTGTTTGTCATGTGTTTTTTCTTTTTTTGTTGTTTAGAATATAAAATGCTGAAATGATAGTATACAAAGTGTGTATGAATGTGTATACCTATGTCGTGTAAGTGAAAGAAACGAAAGTTTCCGTAGCTAATATTCCTAAGCTTCCCATTGCATAACTTCAATTACATAAAAGGGAGGTTTTGTTTACTAAGTTTGCTTTGACATTTGGGTTCAGTTATTGCCATGGCAGAAGACAAGCCTGTTAGGTCATTTGCATCATCTAAATGGAATTCTGTGTAATGTCATCATTCAGTGGGTCACTGAAAACAGAAAAACGATTGTATCCCATCAAACCAGGCTTTATAATCAAGTAAATAATACTTGGAATGTATCATTTGTCTGTACTGATAAAAAGTCTGATTGGCTGATATTCAGATAAGGAATATGGACTTTAAATTTGAAAAGGATACTTAAGAGGGGAAAAAAAGAGAAAAATATGAAGAAGGAGAAGAAAAACACCTCTCAAGTGAATCCATGTTTACAGCCAAACTTATTCACATTAGACTGATTTGAGATCACCTTTAAATATTCTGTGATACAGCCAATAAAAAAGTTATTTTCATTAAGAAATTAATTTAAGCTATAGGCATTATAGTTAGTTTAATGTGATGGAGGCAGTGCACTGGTTGCCTTTGATATATGCTTGAAAATTTGACACCCCTTCTCAAACACAAAAAAACACAACCCAAACTAAAACAAATTCAACACACATGTCCACTATCCCCAATTTTGCATAAACTCTTAGCAGTTTTCTCCCTATCTAACTGAATTAATTTCATAACTCTTACATCTATGAATATATCACATACTAAATATCTTACCAAGTAAATAACACACCTCATCAGATGTTGACTTTTGTTTCTGTAGTGGATTATATATTTTCCGATGTAGAAATATTCAAGACATCCACATTTCAAGAGGAGCTCACTATCCAAACCAGCTTTAAACTAACTACTACAGAAATATTTAACTTTGGCTGCTTGAAACATTTGACATTTGATCAGCCCCAAATGGCTCAAGTTAGTCTGAACTGTGAAATGTACTTTCATTTAAAATGTATACCAGCACTGGAGATATGTTGAATCACTTGTGTATTAAGTTAGCCTTTGTCAGCAGAACATTGCAGGGATTTAAATGTGTGTTAACAAATTACCTTCATTCAGAACACCAACTTGACCTGAATCTCCTGAGTTATAAAATTCAGCAGGATCAAAAAAACAAAGGAGAGTGACAGTCTAGGTTAGACTCTTTTGGAATTGTAATGTCCTCACTTTCAGTACAACCGGCAAGAGTTCTAAGAAACCAGAGAAAGTCCTTTATTGAATAGAATATGAAGTAATCCTTAGAATAATACTATATTTAACCTCTATAATGTAAAGAACATATATTCACACATCTTTGTATTTCTTGCCTTAGGCCAGTGTCAAAGAAGAGAGGGAGTTCAATCCTGTAAGGTACTGAGTACTCTGGCTGTGATCCAGCAAAGCACTCAGCTACAAGTTTAAATTTAAGTACATGGATCACACCGCTAACTTCAATGGGATTATACTTAAAGATAAACTAACCTTAAATGCTTTGCTGGATCACAGCCACAGTGCTCAGCACTGGGTGAATGCAAATCCAACCTGAGAGGAGCATTTTCCTCTCTCTGTTTCCAGAGAGACCTCACAAAATAGATATAAAGTTTATTTCAGGAAAGGGAGTTCATGTAATAGCCAGACTGAATAGGTTCAGACGGGTGGGATGATTTATAAATCTTGGGGTGTTTGTGTTCAGAAAAACAAACAAACAAACAGACAATGCTCTTCAACTTTCCCAGGTTTGGATATTCATTTATTCATTTAACATAATGACCAAGTCTGGACAGGGATATAGATAAAACAGAAGAAACCAAGTGAAAAAGTAGAGACACAGGCAAACAGTGTTCCCTATTTTCCTTTGCCAAACTCTCTCTTGATTTTAGCTGTGGCCTTTGTTACTTCTGTAATTGAAAAGAACAAGAAGTCTCTAAGTTTAAGAGTGTATGAATACCCTCACAGAATACATGTCAACTGAAAACAGACAATACAGTCTGTATATTTAGACATAAGTGACATTCTTATGGGCCTGCTGCTGCTCCAGCTGAAAACAACAGGAAAGTGGACTTATGAAACAAAGTATATTTCAAAAAAGCAAAAGCAAGGCTGTGCTTTTCAGCATTCTATATTAAGATTACTAACTTTGTCACTTGGTATGCAAATTTTGAACTTTTCTTGGCTCCCACCAATATAGAGATGACTTGGTTAAAGCAATGGAACTTGCTGAAGAAAGACAGAGGAACCATACCTGTCTTTCAAAAAGTGAAGGAAATAAGAAGAGAAAGAACAAATCATGTGTACACTTCCATCAGTTGCCTATTCTTGATGGACAGCATGAAAGGTTTTGCACCAATTTTTCTTCTCTTAATTATTTTTAGGCCAGGTGGCCAACTCATCGGGCAAACCTGCAAACCTGCAAACTGTTCTTCAAAGAGTAGCTGTCACAACTGCTACACACGGTGCAAATGGGCTGTGGAACACCGTTTTATCAGGATGATGACATGGTTTGAACAAACATGTAATAGTTGATACATCCTAGGCATCCTGACTGCCAAAATAAAAAAGAAGTCGCATTAAGCTTACTGTAAAAAGAAAAAATGTCCTCTAAATAGCGTATAAAAACCTAGGGCTGCCTCAGCAAAACTTGGCCACATGTGGCTTTCTTGAAGGCTTGAATCTTATTTTAAAAAAAATACTCAATACGCGCAATAGGGCTCCACATTTCAAGGGAAATAATTAAAGAAAGCATCATACTTTCTAGCTAACAGGTCTCATTGAAGCAATGGCCAGCTCTGGCAAAAGTCTGCCACAGTGCACCCTGCAGTACGATCAAATCAAACTGATAAAAAATTCTATCAGAGGTTAGTGAATATGAGACACTTTTAAAATACAAAGGGCCCAAGCAGCTCAGCATGTGTACTTTCCCCCCCAACCCCCCCAGGTTTATCTTATTCCCACAATTCAACTTCTCACTTTTTCATCATATCCATCAATCTCTTCCTTGTTGAGAAACAATTGTATCCTAGGAATCTCTTGAACTCATTTATACTCTTTCCTTTATTCTCATTTCCTTGAACCTTGTTCTATGGCTTTATTAGCTTTTATATGAGCCATGCTCCAATTTTCTATTTACTCCTAGATCCTTAAATGTTCTTCAGATTCAAAATCTGTCACCAACATGTATCAGTTCCTTTAATAAATTGAAAAGCTCGATTTTGATTCACCTCTTGAAATTTGAAGAATGTTCTGCAGTCATACAGGTACATTTTATATTTTCATCACATATTCATTACAATATTTTAAAGCAGGAATCTGTTTTCTCAACTATATTCCCATAGATCTACCTTTCTAACTGCATAATCAAGTCATTTAAATCCATAGATAGTCAACTTCCTGATATCCAGTTCCCATTGTACACACATTTTTATCCTTTAACTTACAAAGCAAATAGAAAAGAGGCCACTAGTTTATGCAATATAGGAACTCATTAGCTAGTCTTTTGAAATGCATTTGCAGAATAAACCATGCTATAAATATACTAACAATTAAAAAAAACCAAAACAAACAAACCAAGCAACAATATAGTACAAAACAAACAAACAAAAAAAGCCCAACCCCCCAAAATTTAATATTCTTTGATTGAGAATTACATGTGGCTTCAATAAGTGGAATATTTTATCTGTAGTTCTTTGATCTCTGTCTAAGATCAAGAGATATTTGCACTTTTCAAAGTCCTGTATCTCTTCCATAACTCGTGTAAAATAACTCCAGTAATTGTAACTGCTTATGTCCTGTGAGGCAAATTTCTATCAGGAAATCCATCATCAGAACTTCGGGATCTTCATCAAAGAGAGTGACAATTAAATGCATTCAGAAAGACAGTTTTTTAGGTTTTTTTCCATATTTAGTTTATAAAATTGATTTACTGACAGATAATGACTGAGATAGCTCAAGGTTGGGCAGGGTTGTGCAGGACAAACTGTGAAAGCAGCAGAGCTGGAAGAACAGGATATTGCTACATCCCTTCTGAAGGTAGCAAGCTATTAAGTCATCTCAGTTTCCTGTATAACTGCACCACCAGGATATGATAGTCTGGAAAGGATAACAGGGAAATTTGATGTGGCAGTGTCACAGACAGACCTAACTGAAATTCTAACTTTATACATTTACCTCAAGTGCCCGAAAATGGAGCTTCGCCTCTAAATATGTTAAAAGATATCTCAGAGGAAGATTTACGTTTCAGCAAAGAACCTCAGAGTTTGCTAACTTCTATATCAGATGCCCAAAGTTAAATGAGGTTAATACATGAATATTCACTCTAGCACAGTCCTGAAGGCCCAGGGCAGAAAAAGGGATCTTGATGTTTCTCACTGGGCCCATGTTTTGTAGTCTAAGAGGAAGCTGAAGGGATTACTTTTGACCTTGCAGAACAGACATTTACAGAGGTAGGAGTCTTTTACAGAGAACACTATGCCAACAACCAATATGCTTTTGCTGAGAGATGAACTCTTTTGCTGCAAACAAAATGTAATGCAGCCGGCTGGCTATCTGTACTCTGTGATAGTATAGGATTTTAATGGAGCTTTGCTGACACAAAACTGGAATAATGTAGTATGTATCAGTTCTGTACTGAAAATAAGGGTCAACTTATACTAACACACTTTCTTATATTACTCTCTACCCTCTCGTAATGGAATACAAAAATTATTAGCTTTTCTGACCAGTTCTTTGCATTGAGAAACCAGGTTCAACATACTGTCTGTGTTGATACAAAGATCTTTTTCCTGCTAGGTTAAAACTAATTCTAAATCTATTACTTTATACAGATTTGTCTTCCTCCTTGTTAGGTGCATCACGTTGTTCTAGACTACAATGCCCTGACATGTCTCTTCTGTTTTCGTATAGTTCCTCTGCTTTTCATTAACATACATATGTGCTAAGTTCGTGACACTTCCTTTGACCTCAACTCTTCTCAGATCTCCTAACTTTTTTCCTTCTCTGCTTTAGTTGTAAAGTTTCTCAATAACACTTCTCCCTCCTCAGCTTTCTTGGTGCAGCTGCTGGGTAGAGCTACTTGAGTTGCCTCTCAGCAAGGCCCTTTGAATTTTGTTGTGTGCACACTTAGGTTTCCTTTGCTACAGGTTTCCCACTATGCATTATGTGTCAGAGCACAGTCTTTTCTCTCTTTTTTTTTTTTACAAAGTCTTTACACTTCTTACATTTGCAGTTTAAGGCCCAGTAACACTTCTACCATAAATGTTACATCTTACAATTTTATCTACAAAGTCATTCTGGTATGTATTTTGATACTGCATAATCTGCGGTTACGGTTGCATTAGCTCCAGTTTGGAAATAGACTGGTATTCAGACTACCTTTTAAGAAGTAAATAGCTGTGTTCCTGTGTAAGTAAAACTCAGATATTTATGGTTTGACAGTACACAGTAGTTGATCTCTAGCTTGATCTAAAGCCTACTGAATCAATGAAAAGACTTCCACTGGCAGCAGCTAGCTTCGTATCAGGTCCCTTGTGCAGCATCTGTCCTCCACTAATGACAGACGCTTTGTGCTGTGACTCTCTCAGCAAAGAAAAGGAAAGAGCATCTTACTTAACAGCTGATATAGGATGCATCTCTGCACTTCAGCAGATGTAAATGTATTTATAAAAGCAAGAGTAAAATTACAGACCTTTGCAATTCATTTATCACTGTTTGTAGTTTCCAGTCCCTGGCAAAAGAAATAACAATAAATATTTAGCAAAAGAAAATGAATCTGCATTTAGAGCATTTTAATAAATGTTTAAAAGAAAATCAGCATAGATCACTTGGGTTTGACTAACACTTTTTATCTTCCATCTGTCTGTCTTTGATGGATGTTGTTCATGCTCTTTAGTTTACAGTAACAAGCAGGTTTTTAATTTCTCTGTCTTCCTTCTCTCTTGTGCCAGGCTGTGATGGATGATGTGACAAAAAGATTCATCAGTAAATTCTAAATCCTGAATACAAAATAAATTAGTAATATAAGAAGCAGATTTGCATTCTCCTTTGACAGTGTTGCAACTGCATCTGCTGCTCTCTTATCTTTTCCGCTTTTCTACGACCAGGTGACCCGCCTGGTGGATGAGGGAAAGGCTGTTGATGTAGTCTACCTAGACTTCAGCAAAGCCTTTGACACGGTCTCCCACAGCATTCTCCTGGAGAAGCTGGCGGCCCATGGTCTAGACAGGTACACTCTTCGCTGGGTTCATAATTGGCTGTATGGCCAGGCCCAGAGAGTGGTGGTGAATGGAGTCAAATCCAACTGGCAACCGGTCGTGGGTGGTGTGCCCCAGGGGTCGGTGCTGGGGCCCATCCTGTTCAACATCTTTGTTGATGATTTGGATGAGGGAATTGAGTGCACCCTCAGTAAGTTTGCAGACGACACCAAGCTGGGGGGAAGTGTCGATCTGCCGGAGGGTAGGATGGCTCTGCAGAGGGACCTGGACAGGTTGGATCGCTGGGCAGAGGCCAACGGGATGAGNATTCTATTCTATTCTTATTTTTCCTTTTTACTTTTTTAATCTTGATAATAACACTAAATCAGCATAGGAATGTCTTGCATTTTTTAAAGTACATAAGCATGCAATATTGTCCTACTATACTTTATGTCATTAGAGCTGCGGTGTTTGGAGTTTGTACTGAAGCAGCAGCAGCTGAATGATAGGCAACAATCTCAGAACCAAGAATTTGATTGCAACCCCATGACATTCCGCTCTCTGAATAGCCTATCTCCAACACTGTGATACTGATTTGCCAGATACCATGTTGTTCCTAAAGATGAAAGATTCGTAACATATGGATCGTGTATATGCAATAATTTTTCCTTGACACTCCTGAAGGGTAACATTCACCTTAACAATTACTTTTCTCAAGTTTAGGGATGTCTGGGTTCCTAAGGGTTCTGCTGCAGTTAAATGATTGCTTGGAATCCTTCTGGGGTCCCTGATGCAGAGAAAAGCCAAGGTTCCCTCACTGCCAAAGTGAAGAGCAAAACAAGTGATAGGGGAGCTGAGTACAATTTTAATCTTTTCTTCCATTTTAAAGGTATTTTCTCTTGCAAACAATTTCACCTTTAGAAAGGAATTTCATAGTTAGTTACTCTCCCATAAGAACTCTGTTAGGCATGCGTGCACACTAGCACGCACACGCACGCACGCACACATAAAGACTGCGATGCTTTCCTGAAGGAAGAAGTAGCTGTTCAGGAACTTAAAAATTTATATTAATGAAAGTCAGGCAGGACTAAAATAAATTTGTACAACCAAAAAAAATAACTAGCTACAAAATCAATAGTAAATAGAAAAGTGGATGAATTTAAAATGTTCCTTCTTAGATATACCATATTTTCAGTAATGATGTCTCAGCATTGCAGTTATTCACTCTTGCTGAAAAGATGCTTTAAGGTCAATCTCAGTAGCAGCACAGATTCTTTCCAAATAAAGGCTTATTTTTATGATGTGGAGAGCCTCTTCTTGCAATCCCTTTTATAGCTCTCTTCAAAGGTAGGCTGACCAGGTTAAAAAGAGATGACAAGACATTTTTATTCTGTAATAAATTTCCAGCTGCTGGATTGGACTTTTTGTGACTTAATCTAACCTTTTGAATTGCAAAGTTGACTGATTTTCTCCCATAGTTCTTATTACCTATCTTAAGGCTTTACCTTGTTATTTAGTATTGTAGTAAGTAAGCATAGATAACATCTGGTGGAGTTGTAACATTTCCTTTACCAAGGTTCTTACTCTTAAAGACTTGAAGAGACAGAATTCAACAGCACATTGATTATAGGAGTTCAGTGTTTATTTATTGTCCACATTAAAAAAAAAAGAGACTCTGATTTCTAGCATACAGTTTCCTCTTCTGGCTAGTGGATTTTGTGATAAGCAGGAAAACATCAAAACTCCCTTAAAAAAAACAAAACAAACAAAAAAAAAACAAAACCAAAAACCAAAACCAAACCAAACCAAAACAAAAAACCCAAAAAAATCCATCCGCATAATTTGTACTTTGAATGTCCAGGGATGAAAAGTGCCAGGAGGGCATATTTTGAAACACTGAATTCCATGCAACCCAAACACCTAAGAGGTTGAAGCACTCAATGATCAAAACTTCGGCTCACCACCTATTCCCTCAGCAAACCAAACAAAATCAATATGCCAGCACAGCTTATGAGGTCACGTACAGACTCTGAAGTTCCATTAATTTTCTTTTTACCTGTTGTATCACTGAATGTTTCAGCAAATGTGGATGCTTCTGTTGGCAATGAGAAGCTGAAATAAATCTTTCTTGGATCAGGAACAAAGAGAACATCAGACCTGTGTCCTCATTAGGCAATGGTGATACTCTTGGGAGTCAGTGTGCTCTCAAAGAAATTATTACAATATCTGTCTCAAAAGGAATACAACTTTTGTGGGGCTAGAACTTGAGCAGTGAAAAATTGTAAGATGCAGAACGGCAAAACCACATTACTGGGGAAATAAGACAAAATGGGTAAAATATGCAAACACAAAGCAAACTTTGTAAAGGGAAGGAAAATGATTGATTTCATGCATTTGGGAAACTATGGTCTTGCAGTAGAGAGGGAGTAGAATGCTACTTTGGATTAATTATAAGACCAGAAATGACAAGAGAAAGGGTATAAGTACAGAAGATATTTGATTTTACAAAACCCTTGAAATACAAAAGATACATAAAAATATGCTCCCAGAACACTTCAGAGCAATGAGACCACTGAGGCAGGGAAGAGTGTTTTGTTTTTTATTGTTTTTGTCTGGTACTTCTGATGTAGCCTGACAGCAATTTCCTTTCAAGTATGAGCAAAGTGCCCATGTGTGTAATACTCATACCTATCACAAATTCTTGAAATCTTCTAATGTAAAGCTAAAAGAATTTCATCTTCAGACAGAGCTGCTGGACATGCCTGGGGAAGGCAAACATTTCCAGGACCTAGTCAGTCTGGACATTTTAGTACCAAAGGATTATCGGAGTTGCTGGGGGAAGGTCATATTTTATGTACCTCAGGCAGGGACAGAGAATATCCATATACAGCACAGGAAAAATCACAACTTATGGGAGTCAAAGTCTATAAAAGCTCTTATAGCAGTCCTGCAGTGTTCAAGAAAGGATGCTCAATTAAATCTGTGGCATATTTTGTTTTCCTTCCTGTGGTAAGTGTATTAGATTCACAGCTGAGAATTTAGCCTAATTTCAGCAATACTTCCAGATAAAAGGCATTCAAATCAAATTTATGTTCTGTTTGTAAATATAATTAAAACATATACATTCTTTTTTTTTCACCATTCTGGTGGGTTGACCCTGACTGAAGCCCAGGTGCCCACCAATGCTGGTTTGTCACTCCTCCTTAACTAGACAGGGGAGAAAAGGAACTAGATAAGGACAGGGAGAGATTGTTCACTCTATTACTGTCCCTGGCAAAACAGGCCAGACTTAGAGAGGAATTAATCTGGTTTATTACCAAGAAGAACACAGAGTAGAGCAGTGAGAAATAAAACTAAATCTTAAAACACCTCCCCCTACCCTTCCCTTCTTAACTTGACTCCCAGTCTCTCCCTGGATGGGCGTTACGGTCAGTTGATCACACATTGTTTCAGCCTCTTCTCCTTCCTCAGGGGGAGGACTCTTCCACTGCACCAGCATGGGGTCCCTCTCACGGGAGACAGTCCTCCACAAACTTCTCCAGTGTGAGTCCTTCCCATGGGCTACAGTCCTCCATGAACTGCTCCAGTCTGGGTCTCTCCCACGGGGTACACATCTTCAGGAGCAGACTGCTCCAGCGTGGGTCCCCCATCGGGTCACAAGTCCTGCAGCAAACCTGCTCTGGTGTGGGCTCCTCTCTCCACAGATCTGCACATCCTGCCAGGAGCTTCCTCCAGCAAGGGGTTCCCATGAGGTCACAGCCTCCTTCAGGAGTCCCCACCTGCTCCGGTGTGGGGTCCTCCATGGGCAGCAGGTGGAATCTCTACACCTCATCACCCCTCCTCCATGGGCTGCAGGGGGACAGCCTCCCTCACCATGGTCTTCGCCAAGGACCGCAGGAAAATCTCTGCTCCGGCACCTGAAGCATCTCCTGCCTCTCCTTCTTCACTGACCTTGGTGTCTGTGGAGTTTCTTACATCTTCTCACTCCTCTCGCTGGCTACAAAAGCTCCCGCAGTTGGTTTTTTTTCATTCTTAACTCTGTTACCCCAGAGGCGCTACCACTGTTGTTAATGGGCTTGGCCATGGCCAGCAGCAGGTCCATCTGGCAGCTGGCTGGTATTGGCTCTATCAGACACAGGGGAAGCTTCTAGCAGTTTCTTGCAGAAGCCGCCACCCTTGTGGTCCCCCCCTCAGTACGAAAACCTTGCCATGCAAATCCAGCACAACCATATGTATCATAGAGGTGTAAAAAGGAATACCTCCATGTATTTCTCCTTTTTCACTTTCCTTGGAATCTAATCTTTTTCCCTCTGAGATATACCACAGGCATGATTCTACAACTTTAAGGAGTGTTTCTCAGTCCATAAAGCAAATCAGCAAAGTTTTTGCCTTCTACACTGTATGTTCATCCCTGACAGTGTTTAATACGAATTAGGAAACCAGGACATCATATATGAAAACACATTTAGATGTTCTGTTTTCAGTGGAAAATAACCATTGTTCTAAGTTATATTTGATAAAAAAAACCCACAACCTTTTTGTTTCACAGTAATTCCAAAGGCTTGGCATAGATTATTGGTATAAATAGCAGCAGTTACTGAAAATACTGTGGAGTATATTACACATGTGTTTGAATTACCGTACCAGTGCTATATAAAAGGCAATATGAATATGCAAAAACCATGCTGGTTAATTAAAAACAGAGGAAAACTTCTGGGATGCAAAACAAGTTACAACCACCAGTTCACCCATCCATTTCTGCCCTTTGAATTTAAGGCCTTCTCACTGAGGTGTAGCTAAATAAATACTAGAAATGGAGAAGAAAGAAAAGCAAGCAGCATGCGAAAAGGAAAACTTATGAAGGAAAAGCTAATGTGTTGTGGAAGTTTACTTTTTCCTTCCTTTAACTGAAAGATAAGGAAAAACGGAAGGGAGAGTACACAAAACTGTCCAACTAAGCCTTACAGGTTACTTAAAAAATCTGGGGAGATAAAACATACCCACTTATTAAGACTAATCTCAAATTTTTGTAAGATATCTAGTCATGGTTTCTGTCTTTCTTTACCACCAAACCAGGTAGGAAACAATTTAGCTGTCACATGCGGAGATGGAGGTCATTGATAATTATTCCTTGTTTTTACAGATTTAGCCAAAGAAATTGCATTGGGAAGAAAATAATAACTATGAAATATTATTATAAATATGATACTCTTATCTGCTAAAACCACAACTATTTTGGGAGGGTGAAGTTGTTCCTTAAAGGGGAAGCTGTCATACTTCAAGGTTTTCCGGGTTCATTGGAATAAGCAGATTTTTTTAAAAAAAAAAACAAAACAACTAAAGCAACAAAAACCCCAAACAAACAAAAAAACCCCACAAAACTAAAGCAATGCAAAGCAAGCAAACAAAAATCTTCACTTTACCATTAGCTATGTAAAACATACGTTGTGCATTGTACACTCCTGACACACAAAATTCAAACAGGTAGATGAATTTGCAAAGGATCATGACGGAAAAGGAGTCTCCTTCTCCTTGAGAGGTCTTAACACACTACACATAGCGAGTAGCTGGCTGGAACCCAATGATACCCATCAGAAGTTTCCCTTGAAGCCGTGACTCCAACCAGGCAGTACCTAGCTCCTGGAGTTAGGGAGCGGTGAAAGAAAGGTGATGTGCCTCACGGAAGAGGTAGTTGCCATCAAGTATCACATTTTAATACCAAGTGCCTGAGTCCTTGTCTAGTGCTTTAACAGCTGGGAAATCCCACTTTTCATTAAACTTTTCTTGGAGTGCAGAAAGTGTTTCTTACAGTAACACCTACTGGTCAGGTCTGTGAAGTGCAAGCTCTGTGACTAAGCACCACATCCATGTTTGTGTGTTGTCAGGTGAGAACTAAAATTTTATGGGGGTTCTTCACGGCACCCAAGACCTTTGCTACTTTCACATGAAATCCAAAGGCTAAACATTGTTTAGAAATAAAATACCCTTGAACACAGTAAATTAATTTGTCCATCTTGAAGAAGCCACCATATTTTTTATCCCATTTGACAAATGTTGATTATGTTGATTATTTCAGGACCCAGAATTCCAATTTTTCATACTGAGGTTTTAGCTAAGTACTGAAAGACACTGAAAATCCATCAGCTGCAGGCAAGAGAGAACTTTGTATAAATACAAAATTTAGTCAAGAAGGTTTGTGTTCTGGATGTCAATGAAGGGCACAAGGGGGAAAGGACGGAGTGGAACAGTGAGCTCACGTGAGTGACTTCAAGCCCTTGGGTGAGCTCAGGGCAGACCCTGTGCCTATGAAATCATTTTCTATTGTTAGCCTGCACAAAATGTTTGGCTGTAAGCCCATAGCAAAACTAGGCTGCTTTTGTGCCAGACTACTGTTGTGAGGACAGTGTATGGCTGTTACTCTGCACATACAGAACAAAGAATTACAGATTTTTTTTTCCTTCTCTGTGAAAGTCAGTTTAATAACTGTCATTGTAAATTTCTACAATAAATCAGTAGAAAAACCTCGTGTTCAGGCAGGTATGTTTCTCATGTGCTACAGAAGGGAAGCCTTGACTGTCCTGAGAGTGAAAGGAGAGATTCCTACCCTTGCAAAGGTAACCTGCCCCTGAACACTTGAGCTGAGATTTTCTGCCTTGGCTTTATATAAGTCTTTACCTTCACCTGCACAATAATCCTGGCTATCCACACTAGTGAATAAGAAAAATATTTATGCATGTGAAAGCACATAGCTTCGGTTTTCCCTGAGAGAATCAATGAGTATATAATGGAGAAATAATAATAATTTAAAAAAAAAACACACAAAAAAAGAAACAAACAGACAAAACTTTTAGAAATATATCTAGTAATAAACAGAGCAATTATATACCTGAAAACATCTTATGATCCCATATCTCAGTAAATTCCGCAGTGCAGTGTTCTAGTAAGAATGAGGGAATGAGTAAGAGATTAATGTAAAAGTTCATTTAAAATCATTTTATTATAATAAGTTAAATGAATTCCTTTCAATCCCTACATTTTATGATTAACATCTGAATGATCAATCTGTTGAACTGTATTTCTACTTTACTGTTTGTAATAACTACTCTAGTTGGTAATCTTAGCTTTGGATATTGATGGACAAGCCATTTTGGTTTAGGTCCAGGTTACACTTTCTGCACACTGTCTTTGAATCTGAAGGTGCAAGGCTGTAAAAACAGAGAGCAGAGATCACTTTTCACAGGTCATTTGATTCAGCTTTGGAGAAAAAAGGTGTCGTGATATATTTCATGCCAGGATCTCTCCCTTTGCTCTAACCAGACCAGTTTAACACTGATTGCAGAACATTTAAAAGGCATGTCTTTTGAGGGGAATAGCTAAGGCTAGATGAAAAAACTTAATAAAGCGCTATCTTAGTTGACATGAATTTTGAACAGTAAAGTGTGTTATCAACCTTGAATAAGATTCACATTGTGTCAGCATATTCAGAAAGTGGTAGGTTTCTTTGTAGCAAAAAGTAAAATGAATGTCATTTTGAATGTGAAATAAATATGCAAAATAAATATCCTAAACCATAATTTCTCTAAGGAAGTTGTCACTGTCAAAAATCATGAAATGATTTATAGTAAAGGAGACCCTGGATTGTTTTGCTCTTCTCCTCAGGGCTCACTGTCATTAATTATTTGCAGGAATCTGTATATTCCAATGAAACAATAAAGACGAGGAATATTGACTGTGAAATAAATAGTTCCATTAAGCAAATGCCTCTAGGTAAAAATATGCTCTGTGAAATGCAAATCTCTCAGAGTCTTATATATGCTTGTGCTGACACTGAGCCTAAACTGAGGTTGCATGAGTACCTCCAAAGAGGTAAGTAATATGTTAATAAATTAACATAATTTATCCACTATCTTAAGATGTTTTTTCTTAGATTGAGGTCATCATTAGAGAACATAGCACTGGCTTTTAGATGTCATTTAAAATCTAAGACTTTTGGTTATTATAAACAAGTCATGATATAACTTGTACTAAACAACAAGTAAATTCCTCGACTTGGTAACTGTTTTACCTGCTGAAGTCATAGTGCCCTTTTAAAATCCATTATCTGTCAGTGCTTGACAAATTTTGAATAATGAATATTCACAGACTTTTGTTGATAACTCAGGTGGTTCATCATACTAATCCCACATGTTGGCAAGGGCCAAATGCAGACATATGTCAGCTTGTAAATAACTCTTGGTAGTGTGACTCTCTGCATCGGAATAATAGATAAACAGATCGTATTTGGGTAAACTCAGTTTTGTTCTCTATATTTGCAAGTGTATGTGCAGCTTGACTTTTTCTGGCAAGTAAATATTAGATTGTACTCAATGGTGGAAGTCTTTGTTTACCTATTCTTGTGAGAAAAGAAGTGACGCAATCTCTGTTAACTATGTCTCATGTATCAGTTCTTGCAGTTTTATGGATTAAAATCAAAAATAGTGGTATGAAAAAAAGATGGATTTTCAGTAAAATTCCACCAGAACAGACTTATATTCATCTTTCTAGATATTATGCCCAGCTCCACAAAAATAAACCAACAAAACAGAACAAGAAAGTAGTTGCAGTGATTCAATTTACAGGTTATACAAGCAATCTCTCAATAATGAGGTCTTAATCTTAAAACGGTGTTTGAAGTCTTCTGGATAACCAGTAATGAAAGACTGGGGTTTTTTTCTAACAATCTAAATGATGGGGAAAACTTTACCAGGCTCCTAACAGCTTTTTAAAATGCTGTTTGATGATGGATGTCCTTCAGTATCAAGGGTTGTGCTGAGAAAACAGCATCATGTCTGCTTGTAGATGATGTAATGAGAAAACACTGGCAGATAAGAGCTAATACATAGCAGAGTGAAAACTTTGCACCATGTCCCTATAAACTAAGTCAGTAATACATGTTATTTTCATGAGATCACAATTCTGGAAAATCAAAAATTGCAGTTGAGGATTATAAAGAAAGAAAAAAAAAAGCGCCACCAAAACCGAAATGAGTTGTTATTGTTGGTAGAATTAGGATAGTTACTCCATGATTAATGATGGATTAATTTCACAGTGTCACTGGAAGACAAATTTTAGGTCCTTCAGTCCTACTCCATCTGCAGTGAGTGTGGTTCTTCCCTATCAAAGTATGAAGAAAAGGCTTATCTCTGTTTACAGGGTATCTATGATATTCTTAAAGATCTGTTTTCAAGAGCCTATTTTTTATATTATAAATCTATTCAGGAGCACTCTATAAGTGTATAGTAGTCAAAAAATCTGCAGTTTTCGAGAAACAGTGCTATGGATTTGAAGTCCATGTCCGTTTTGGGTGCCACAGTACAAAAAGGACATAAAACTATTGGCGAGTGTCCAAAGGAGGGCAACAAAAATGGTGAAGGGTCTAGAGGGGAAGATATATGAGTAGAGGCTGAAGTCCCTTGGTTTGTTCAGCCTGGAGAAGAGGAGACTGAGGGGAGACCTCATCATGGCCTACAGCTTCCTCATAAGGAGTTGTGAAGGGGTAGGCGCTGATCTCCTCGCTCTGGTGACCAGTGATAGAACCTGAGGGAAAGGCATGAAGTTGCGACAGGGGAGGTTTAGGTTGGAGATCAGGAAAAGGTTCTTCACCGAGAGGATGGTCGGGCACTGGAACAGGCTCCCCAGGGAAGTGGTCACAGCACCAAGCTTGCCTGAGTATAGGAAGCATCTGGCCAACGCTCTCAGTCATCTGCTCTGATTGGGCTGGTCCTGTATGGAGCCAGGAGTTGGACTCGATGATCCCTATGGGTCCCTTCCAACTTGGGATATTCTGTGATTCTATGTAACTCAGCACTACAAGTGAAAGCCGTCACCTGCTGTCCATCAGCCCCATAGCACGGTGTCAGAGATGTGTCAGAATAGCCTCTCAGGATGAAGGTGAGATTTATGCTTGAAGGGCATATTTTTACAAATGCTGAGTTAACAGAGAGCAGCATAATGTCTGTGATATTAAGAAAATTATAATTCCTATTAATGGAGCAGGGACTTTGGTATTGCATACACAATTCTGCTCAACCTCATCAAGACCCATTTTTTCCTGCTTGAATGAAAGATCACAGCAAAGTATGTTTTGTAAAGAAAGCTTATACAATCAAAAAGAAAATTGAATTCTTACAGAGGAATGATTTTAACAATAAAAGCTATGAAAGTCCCCTGAAAGTGAGATTCAGTCCAATTTGACACAATAAATTGTTTTAGTGTTGAACAGAGTCCTACTAACAAGTATAAATTACATGTGTAAGACCTGGGTTTGCCTGCAGCTAATGTACCTAGAAGATGTATTAACTGTGCAGCTCTCCTGTTTGCAGGCAGTAGAAAGAATTGTTCTATTTCAGTATAGGAAGAAATGGAGAAGAGTCTGAATAGTAAAGTGTAAAAATGGCCAAATATTCAAAAATGTTTAATATCAGTAACTAACTTGCGGTTCCAGACAGTCTGAGAAGGCTACACCCCTACCTAAAAGTAAAATATGTTATTATTTACTGAAATATAGAATAAAAGGCAACTACATTAGCCACAGATATTAAAACGCCAGACAGAGGAAGGGGAGGTGTGCTATGTATTCTGCAGCGTGCCTTCTTGGAACTGCTAGTGCTTCATGCTGCAACAGGGTAAAAATGAAGTGCAAACTCATCAGTGTAATTATTTCTTCTCTTCCTTTTGTGGAGGCTGTGCTGAAGGATGGACATCTTTAACTTAATCACTGATTACATTTGTTGACATACGAATCTGTAAAACAAGTGTAGCAAATCTATTGCTACGCTGAGTCGTCAGGAGCCCCAGTTCCTGGTCTCAAATTTGTAGCTCTGTTGTACGAAAAACAGAAAACCCACTTTCCCCTGCTGGTGGTTTGAATTGCTCTAATTTGTTCTGGTAATGGCGCCAGATGTCACAGTATAAAAGGAAGCCCGACCCAGTAAAAAAGATTGCCATTCTGACCTTCTATTGAATTCTAGAGCTCTTGCCCTTTTTTGTCCTCTGAACAAACCCAGCACTCACAAACATGCTGAATGGAGTGGAAAAAGCAGCTTGACTCTTGTGGAAGAAGTTACAAGCAGAGCTGAGATGGCCGCTTGCCACTTTCCCTGTCAGGGTGACATCTGCCGCTGTTTGCTGAGCTGCTTTTCGTGGGGGGAGAGATGAATCTTCACCCCAGCAGGGCTAGCCCTCTCCCCCTGTCCCTGCACCTTTGTTGCTCCTTCTTTTTTTCCAGAAATATTTTTATTTTTCCTTCGGTCTTTGGAGTCTTTCTTTTAGGAGGAATGAAAGCTGTATCTTATGAGGCTTTTAATTCTGCAGCAAGATCCTGAAACCATTTCTTTTCTCATACAATGAGCATTTAGTTTATTATATTTACTACTCCATTTGTCTTGGTAAAATGGTTTTACATCTGTAAAAATGCCCAGCAGAGTAAATCAAAGTGAATGCAGCCAGATGCCTGCTTGCATTGATAACGGTCCACTTTCATGATAAAGGCAGTCAACTTCCACATGATTCATGCGTCTTAGCCTTTAAATCATATTTTTGGTTAACTGATCACTGCCATGTTCAAGATCATCTCTGTGAAATTCTGTTTTCCTGTTTGCAGGAAGATGTAACACAGCTTGGCGGTATTGATTTTGGATAAAAATAGGCGTGTGTATGTGTATGTACATGGATGTGTGTTTGTGTATATCTATACATTTCCAAGGTGTTGGCACTCGTTTGTGTAAGCCTAAACATGTTACTGCCACAAAACTGAATACAGAGCAGGATATAGTTGTAGCTCCCACAAGCAGAGAAAAGGTCATTAAAGAAAAATAGAACATTCAAAACCTTTGTCTGCTTGGTGAGGGTGTAAGTACCCTTGGCCACCCGGTGAGAGCATAGATTTTGATCTGCCATCCTAACTGGCTCAGATGCACTATTCAGCATCCTCTAGGGCAGAGGTATGCTGCTTGGCAGAGGGCATAATCCCCAGTGCTACATGAGGCTGCCCATATCCAGGGCGTACAGGAAAAGAAGGAATAACCACTAGAGAGAAGAACAAGTGACAATCAAAGATATAATGTGCAAAAAGAACATTTTAGAACCAGACTATAGCCCTTGCTCACGCTAATTCGTATTTGCTCAATTAGAGAAACCCAACCCATAAAGCATGTACAGTGCTTTATGATTCTATTCAGCAAGCAGAATTACATGGATAGGTATTTTGTTAAATATAAAACGTTCAATTGGGAAGCTTTTCTTTATGCCCAAATAAAATATTCTTTTTGTGCATCATGTTCAAGATAGTAAAAAGCCAGACATACATTGGAGACTAAAGTTAAAGTGGGCTGAAAATATAAAGGCTTTTAGAATCTGAACATCAGAACCTGTCTTGGACATTAAAATACGGTTTAGCAGTGACTTGAGTTCTTCTGGTCTGCCTCATGAGATTTCCTGTAGGTAAACATAGGAGGTGAAAATTCTCTACTATAGAAGAAATGTGGAGTTTATTTTATAACTTTATATAATTTTTATATATTTATATCTATCTTTATATCTATCTTCATATCTTTAATCTTTATGTCTCTATCACTGCTTCTTTTTAATATATTTTATCATCACTTTATACTTCATTAAGCTAGATCACTCATTTTGGAGTTTCTTTCAATTTACACAGAAGCAACAATTAAAGATTCACATCTTGAGTTGTTCTTTGGTTGCTGCTCTGGTTTTAAAATGGAATGGAGATAAAAATTGTGCCAATTATGGGGTTTCTAATTTGGATCAAAACCACAACTGATAGATTAGACAATGAAGAAATTTGAGACAAAGCTAGTTATTCACTCATCTTCCTGACAACACTGGAGTTCAAAAAAACTCCAGTGTACTGTAACCCAGAATAAAACAGTTTGGCTATTTCATCTTGTATCTGATATGATCTTTAGTCAATTAACAAAGTAAGTTTCCTTTTCTTTGCGGAGTATTGCTGTGTATTGCTAAGCTCTTTCTTTGTTTGACTTCTGTGTTAGAGACATGCAAGTGTGGATTTCAATTATTCTTTCATCAGAATTATTCTTTTTTTACAATTCAGAAAGCATGTTAAGCTGTACTTAAATGTGAAATACAGTCTTTGGCATGTGAATGAAGCTTCATGAAATTACACTTACTCGCACACACACACACAAAAAAAAAAAAAAGGAAAAAAGAGAAAACTCAGCAAATATGACACTTGCTGGGCCAACAGTCCTCCAAAGATTCATACTGTATGGAGATTTCTATCCAACTGTCTTCTTTTTTTCTCCCCTCCCCTCTCTTCTGTTTATCATCAAACCACTTCTTTTTATTCTTTACAGCAGTAACTGACACCCACCAGGAACAGCAAGTTGAGGTCACTAAGGCAAGTGCCTGTGTCCTGCTAGAATTGATCATTGATCTGGCAGTATGACACATATGACAGAGCAAGGTCACTCAACTTCTTTCCCTCCATTTTTCATTTCTATGCAGGTAGTTACCACTTCAAGGTTCTTCCTCCCAGCCTGTCATGTTGTTTCTTATTATATTACTGCATGAAAAATAGAGGGTACTCCAGCCTTCATAAGATATTATCTCCTAAGTATTGCTCTGCTAAAAGTTCAGAAACATACTCGCCAGTACAAAATGTCACTGAGGTATACTATTTTAAAAATACAGTTTTATATAGAAACAAGAGCTAATACGGGAAAAAAAGGTAAAGAAAGAAAGAAGCCAACTCATTAGGAATAACCTATTAAATCTTAATGAAAATATGTGGTGGAGGACTCATATATCTGCAGGGATGACATAAATAATAATCCAATGTGAAGTAAAAATTCACTCAAATTCCTATGATAGTAACTTTTGTTGATATAAAGCACTTTAGGATATTCCATAAGTGCCACTAGGCTATTTATCTTTGAGAAAAAAAAAAAAAAAGAAAAGCATTTGGAAGTTGTGCAAGGTCTTTTATTTAACCTGCATATTAGAAATAAGACTCATGCTTTGGCATCAGTACTCCAGTCTCAAAGATTTAATGTAAAAATACTGGTATTTACGTGAATATGTGAAACAAACTTCCTGTCTTATACTTTTGTTTGGTTTACTCAACATAGTTATTTAATTCTGTGTCGAAGTGAATGGCACATTCATTGACAGATTCCTAAAACTGTAATTTCTATCTGACCAGGGTCTGAAGCCTTCAGCAATGTTTTTAAATTAATCCTAATCCAGAAGTGAAATAACATCTCTGAAGGGAGAAAAACTATTGATTGTTCAATGTCACTGATTTTCAAAACCAAAGATTGGATGTAAATGTAACAGTTGAGGTCAGCCCTTGCTAGACTGTCTTCATGATCTAGAAAGGACGGAAAGCAAAATGTTTTTACAGATCTTATAATCAACTCAGAATGGGGCCAGAGTTTCAAATTAGGTCCAGCTGCTGTAGTCACTACTGCAAATCAAAATCACCATCCTTACTAGTTTTGATGTCAGGCTGTCTGATGTTGATGTAAGTTTACAAAGGCATAAGAATGGGAATGGAAAAAAAAGCATATTCTGAGGCAAATGAAATAAGAAGATTTAAAAGATTTCAGAGAAGTCTAGAGACATAAAGTTTAACAAAAAAGGGTGCTTCCTTCCACATTACATTCAGTGGGTTTAAAAACAACTGAGGACTGATTTACGGAGTATAAATCAATCTCTAAATGATGAATAATCATCAGTGATGGTAGAAGGAGTGGCCAAAGACAATTATTACATTGTTGAAAACTGACTTTCAGAACAAATTGTTCTGGCAACCTTCTGATATTAAAAGACATGATGTTAAGATGACCTCATATCCCAGAACCCTGGAATCATAGGAAATAAAACTGGGATGGACCTAAAGGCGTCATTAGATCATTCCTTTACCCAAAGGCAGAATAAGCTGAATTTGAAACATTGCTGACAGATGTTTGAATAGTCTGGTCTAAAAGCTGAATGTTATTACAGAACTTCCCTCCTGCAGCCGGACCTCCATCACCCTCAATCTTTTTCTTGCTACATCACCTTGTAAACTCCTATATAAATCAGCCCTATGTCAATGTCTGTTAATTTATAATGAAGAAATAACACTTACCTATTCTCACTGTCATATTTTTTCCCCCCTGATATCTATTCTCATGCTTTCTTGCTTAGAATACTCTTCATTATTTTTTGTTCTACCTATGACGATCACAATGAATACATGACCCTATTGCTTCATGGTTTTCCTTTCCTTTCTTCTATGTTCTTGGCAGATTTCAGCATATCAAAAAAAGTCATATACTTTTGTATAACTTTTGCATGTATTACACCGCCCTATCATGATTAAGCTGTTCTTTATTAAACACCGCAGTAACTGTGTAGGTCTTTCAAAATATTGTGCCTGATGAGCTTTTCCTCAGTCCTGTGGAAAGATTTTCCTATCTATAACGTGATCTTATTGCCTGGGTGGTTCTTCAGCATTCAGATGCAATGTTCTTTATCTATTCCTATTCATTTGCTTGAAATGTTACACTCATTGTGATATTTTAATTTACTTTAAAACAGCTTGCTTTTCCTCTACATTCAAGAGTCTGACTCCAGTATTTGCTCTCAATCACATTTTGCCACACTGCCAACTTATATCTAAATTATTGCACTGTTTATCCCCACGATTGTGTGACTGACCAAATTTAATATTTATATTATTTAGTTGGGTGAAGCTCCCAGAACAAACAGATGAAGGTATCTTTGGCTTTTATTTAAAATTATTAAACCGTAACCAAAGCAAAGTAACACAATTAAACAGGTTATGATTACAGATAGAAAGGTTCAGGCCTGTGAATGTGCACAGTTACAAGAAAGTAGATATATCTAAGTGGCCAAGTTTCTCAATCTTTCCTCTGGGGAAAAAGGTACAGGGTGGGAGGTGGGGAGAAAACAGAGATATCTATAGCACATTGAAATAGTATATACGTATAAAGACCTCCATATGTTCACATTTCTGTAGGCTTTCCATTAATTTCTGATAGTTCTGTTTCCAGATGATGATATATATAAGAATGTCAGCACAGACTTATAATTTGCTATGTTTGTCCCTAAATTTGTAAACCTGTGCCAAAATCACTGTGGAAGTACTGCACCCCCACCTTCTGCACAACATCCCTTTCATTCCGTCAAAGACACCACCACTTTGAAACAGCAATGCCCACTGTAGCTGAATTACAGGGCTTACAAAATGACTAGAAATTATGTGAATATTTCTGCTTACAAGGAATTCAGTGAAAAGATAAGTTTACAAATTCTGAAATGCTATGAAAATATCAATGTTTATTGCCATTGGAACCTTATTGAAGGCCAGGGCCTACATTTCCTCTCCAAAGAGGCTTCTTCTCCCAAGTAGCAAGTGACAGGACGAGAGGGAATGGCCTCAAGTTGTGTCAGGGGAGGTTTAGGTCGGATATTAGGAAAAACTTCTTCACAGAAAGAGCAGTGAGGCATTGGAATGGACTGCCCAGAGAGGTGGTTGAATCGCCATCCCTGGAGACGTTCAAAAAACGCATAGACGTGGCACTCCAGGACATGGTCTAGCAGGCACGGTGGTGTTAGTTTGACGGTTGGACTTGATGATATCAGAGGTCCTTTCCAACCTTAGTGATTCTATGATTCTGTGTTTCTATTATTTGCTGAGTTTCAGAATAAGGACCCTCCCCTGTACTCAGCCCTGGTGAGGCCGCACCTCGAGTCCTGTGTCCAGTTTTGGGCCCCTCACCACAAGAAAGACATTGAGGCCCTGGATGGTGTCCAGAGAAGGGCAACAAAACTGGTGAAGGGCCTGGAGCACAGGTCTTATGAGGAGCGGCTGAAGGAGCTGGGCTTGTTTAGTCTGGAGAAGAGGAGGTTGAGGGGAGACCTTATTGCCCTCTACAACTACCTGAAAGGAAGTTGTGGCGAGCTGGGGGTCGGCCTCTTCTCGCAGATAACTAGTGACAGGACTAGGGGGAACGTCTGCAAGTTGCGCCAGGGAAGGTTCAGGTTAGAGATGAGGAGAAATTTCTTCTCTGAAAGGGTGGTCGGGCATTGGAACAGGTTGCCCAGGGAAGTGGTGGAGTCACCGTCCCTGCGGGTATTTAAGGAAAGGTTAGATGCAGCACTGAAGGACATGGTTTAGTGGCTAATAGGTGGGGGGGATCGGTTGGGCTAGATGATCCTTGAGGTCTCTTCCAACCTTAATGATTCTATTCTATTCTATTCTATTTGCAGTCTAAAGATAGGACATATTGTGTCCGTTTTATTCTATTGATGTAGTTTCTGTTTTCTCCTGTCCCTCTTTGAAATATCAGTGCATGAGCATTTCCAACAATGTGTAAAAGAGAACTGGAAAAAGAATTATTGGGGAAAAGAAGTCAGAAATGTTTGAAGACACAGAGAAGCTACTCCATAGACAATAAATAAGAGCATTCTAGCAACCTCAGAAATGGGGTTATAGTAAATGATATATAAAATGATAATCAGAAAGTGCCTTGTGTATGATAAGCATCAAGAAGGAAGACAGGAGGAAAAAAACACACCCTAGAACTGTAGATATGGAAGAAACTGTATAAAATAAATAATAATACGAAAAGGCAACCATTACTAAGAGTTGTAGAGCATTAGATGTATACTTGTTTAGATTGATCTAAAAGTATTAAAAATAGTGCAACAAGAAAAAATCTTCATACAAGTAGATCAAAGAAAAGAAAGTAATTATGTTAATATTTTACATTTTACATACCTGTTAAAAAAAAAAAAGAAAGCCACTGTTTTTTGAGGAACTAAATAGTAGTTCACTAATAAAAGATGAGGTGGTAACTATCACATGTAGCTTTTGTACCACATAAAGCAGAACTACTTGTTTTGGGATGTTAGTTCCAAAGTCACCATTCATAGCAGTAATATAAATAATCGTACAACTTATCAGTTCTTCCTCTATAAGCATGAAATGAAATTGATGAAGCCTGAAGTGAATTACTTATCTCACAATATTGTAATAGTGGAAGCATCGATAGATATAGGAAAGGAAATAAAACCTGTTGTCTTAATCATTTTGTGGCTAAACACAAAGATGTGTCCTGCTCCCTTGTGCCTCCCCTCCCTATCCCTAGGGAAGAAAAACTGTTATACATCTGCAGGCCATCTCCTCTTGCAGGAGGAGTAACCTGGGAGGCAGGCAGAGCCTCCCCGGATCAGGAGAAGGGACCAGAAGTCATCCTCTCACCTTGAGGGTTCAAGAACTTACTGCTAGATGCCTCCTTGTTACTTCAGAAGCAGGAAGCCATGCATAAACACACAGGGCTGGAAAGATTAACTTTTTTTTATCTAAAGTCACATTTTACCTCTGTGTTGGCAACATAAGAGACTTTCAATTATCCTCATCGGAGTGTTCACCCATGCAGCTTCAATAAGTAAAATAACTGAGTGTAAGCATGTTTTTTTCTGATGGATGTTGTGGTTAAGAGGACATGACAGTGAGCTGCAAGAGTCATTATCTGTTAATTTTGCTGGTTTATTTTAGTAAGCAATTGATAGCTTTTCCAGAATGTCTTTTACATTTTCCGCTCATTAATTGAGTCCCATTTATACTCTTTCTTTTGCATTAAAAGATGTATTGCACTATTTAAAGTCTTAATTTAGCCCATATGTCAAAACTAGATCTAAATGAGCCACTTACAGCACTTTTGTATGAATTACATTATGTAAGTCTTTCCCCTCCTGTCTTTTTTATCCTTGCAGATTAAATTCCTTTATTAGAAGTTACGAAAGGAACAAATAAAATATAGGTATAATAAGCAGCACTATTAAAACACAAAATTGGGAATACCAAGTCAAGTTCAAGTGGTAGAAGATATTTTTTAGAGTCTGAAAAAACATGGTCTAACAACTTGCACAATCGTGCAAGTAAGTGAGGTTCTCCCATGTAAACTGGGAAACCTGTGGCCTTTACTCTGGTTTACATGGGTAGGTTTGTTTTTTTCCAAACAGTATCGGATAGTTATAAAACTTGTAATCCCAGGCCTTTTATTTACCTGTCTTCCTGATCTGTTTACTTAAGTTATTGCTGCTATCATCAAAAAGAAGATTCATACCTTCTCAGAATTTCTTCTTTGTAAACCAGTGGTAGGAGAAAGAATAAAACCCAGAAGAGGGAAGATCAAGGTAGACTATTATCAGAACTTCGTTCTCAAAGTTCATCTAGTCTTTCAGCTTCTGACAGTCCTTAATTCTAGGGAAAAAAGTCAAAAAACCAAAATAAAACAGCACACACTCACTGCTGGATCTACCCCAGAGTTACTGAGGCCAGAAGACATTCCATTCTTAAAATGTTGGGGTTTTTTTCTGAAACTCTTCCAGAGGTTTTGTTTGTGTATTTGTTTTCTGGCAAGTAATTTCTTCCTGTTTCATATATTAGCTACTTATGCGGTGAGCTAGATACGTTACTGGTTTAAACTTTCATATCTATCCTTTAATGTCTCCATTGAATGGCCCATTGATTCCAAAACAGTATATTCACAACAGGGTATGAGAAACATCGTTCTTTTCCTTGGTTGGCTAGCAGCAGGCAGTGACATCTCCCATTGGGACTAGTACCTTTGCACTGTTCAAGTGTGCGTATAACTTAGATGCTGGTATTGATATTCACAATAACGATGTTTGTCATCTGCTCCACTGCATATGTGAGAAGCTGTTTCCCACTTAGCACTACATAATAAGGTGTCACTCAGCTTCTTTTGCTTCTTTATTCAGAGAGTTTGGTGAACTGTATATCTACTTTCTCTTTATATGGGCAAAGCATGACTTTGTTAAATTATTTAAGGTATGTACTATATTTTTAAGATCTCAATTAACATTAATCAAGACATACTTTTTTCCCATAAAACTGAATATTTTCAGCATAGGTTTCCTTTTGCTCCCACACTATTTTGTGCTAATATATTGCTTATTATAAGACACAATATTGCCAGTGGTTATAATAATGATCTTCAACATCTGTTCTTTGCAAATACCAACTGTTCCTTAATTTGGTGCCATATTTAAAAATAATTGCCCACTTTCAGCCTTCCAATTTAATATCAAGTTATATTTCATATCATTGTATTTTACTAGGTAGCTGCTTTTGTTACTTTTATTGTATAGTTGATTCTTAGCTTATAACATTACTATTTCTCTCGCCTTGGATAAATTTGATGGAATGAATAGTACTCCTTATTATCTGCTTCCATTGACATTTTACTTTCAAGCCTGGCAAAAAAAGAAACAAACAATCATGACATATTACCCCTTCATCCTGAGCTGGAATTTGGATGTAATAGGATTAGGAGATATCTGTACTGCATATCTAATGGTCTTTTCCAGTAACTACCTTTTTTGTGCTATACTTTGGAAAACTGTGTTTTAGCCTTTTACTATAAACATATTTTTAGTGTATGTCAAGGCACCTTTATAATACTTTCTTTACATCAGGCTTGGAAATCCGTTCAAGCCCTGGACTGCTAATGAATCTGTTCTAAAACTGAGGAATAGAATCACAGAATCAGTTTGGTTGGAAAAGACCTTTATGATCATTAAGTCCAACTGTTAACCTAGCACTGCCAAGTCTAACCACTAAACCACATCCCTAAACACCACATTTACACATCTTTTAAATACCTCCAGGGATGGTGACTCAACCACATCCCTGGACAGCCTGTTCCAATGTCTGACAGTCCTTTCGGTGAAGAAGTTTTTCCTAATATCCAATCTACATCTCCCCTCGCACAACTTGAGGTCATTTTCTCTCATCACTTGTTAGTTGGGAGAAGAGGCCAACATCCACCTGGTTACAACCTCCTTTCTGGTAGTACCACTGAGAGAGTGATAGAGTCTCCCCTCAGCCTCCTTTTCTCCAGGCTAAACAACCCCAGTTCCCTCAGCCACTCCTCATAATACTTGCTCTCTAGACCCTTCACCAGCTTTGTTGCCCTTCTTTGGACATGCTCCAGCACCTCAATGTCCTTTCTCTAGTGAGGGGCCCAAAACTGAACACAGTGCTTGAGGTGCAGCCTCACCACAGCCGAGTACAGTGGGACAATTTCTTCCCTAGTCCTGCTGAATAATTCTGAACTCAAATATTGAATATTAATGGTCAGATATGAAATTTTGGTTTGGTTTGGTTTGGTTTTTTTGTTTGCATATTAGAAGTTTGCTGGATTTATTTGCTTAGATCCTAACTTGCTCTTCAATTCTTCAAGAAGTGCAGCCTAACCAGTCCTTGCACCCAAGCAGAGTCTCTCACACCCTCATAGTGGGTATCATGACACCTACTTTCAACTTACTCTTTTTGTAGAAAGGCTTCAGTTATTCAGGCCAATGTGCAGTATTACCAATGTTTGAAAAACCTGAGCTCTCTTCCAGATCTACCCTACTCCATAGGAAATATTTTTTACCATTCTTTGTCTTCAAGATAAGGTTGGAGAAACCTGAAACCACCTAAGGATTTGATCAGGTTCTTGATAAGAATAGTTCAGAAAAAGTGGGAATCATGTTATCCCACAATCACTTACTACGGGATTTTTATAACTTCCTGGACCAGGTTAACATTGCCCACTATTGAAGAGTGGCTCCTATTCTAGCTAGACCGTGGCTTCAGACAGTGTAGCTATTCCACTGTTTCTGCAATGACTTCCATAATGGTACTGAATCTATTCTAATTTTCTGCTGAACATAATTTAAGTAACCTTGAAAGTCAGGGCCATAAACATTCTTAGAGGAAGCCATGGTCATGCACGAATATCTTTAAAGATGGTTGGAAGTAGTTATATCTGTTAAGTTCATTATATTTTAGATAAGGAAGATTGGAAATTACATTAAGTTACGAGTAACATAGCTTGTAAGCCTGTGTAAGTGACCAATATGGTAGAAAGGCAGTCAAATCCAATCAAAATGCATTTTATGTGTATAAAAGGCTTATATATCTTTTATTTTTTCTTACAGACAAGGACAGCAATTTGAATTAATCAAGAACTGAATATAAAGTAAACAGACAATTTTTTACTTTTAAAAATATCTGTGAAAATCTAAACTTCTACTTTTCATTTATACTTATAGCTATACTTCCTGAATGGCAACACAGAAGCTGGGATTTCAGAACTTTTTTTTCCTTTTTCTGATCTGCTGGAGTCACTGACCAGAACATTCAAAATGTTATACAAACATATGCTCTTGGAAAATCTCAGCTTTTCAGACTCAGATACTGGACAATTCAAAGACAAGTTCGTTGCATTGAAAGTGCTCTGATCTGAATATACAAACTTTTGCAAGTTTTATTTTACTGCTGAAAGAAAAAAATCAGTTTTCTGAGATTTACCTGTTTATGCTTAAGATGAACAGATCATATACAGATGATGAATTATTCTTTTAATTTATGAATATCAGACTTAACCTTTAAAAGGAGCAACACAAACTCATTTTTCATTGAAATATTTAGATTACATGCTTTTTTGAATGAACTTACTCTTTTCTCTGTATGTATAGTATTTAACACAATAAAAATGCTATTTGTTAGAGTCTCCTAGACATTACTGCATATAATATGAAAAACTAATAATACTATTAACCTAATGGGGTAGCACTTCAGAATTTATTTCTTCAGCTGTGCCGTTAATTTTTACAGAATTTCATTTCTAGTAGTTTGAAGGATTTATGAAATAAAATCAAGTGGTAAAGATGTAAAATGAAAGAGCGAGTTCGTTCACAACAATGTATTGGCCTTAGAAGCAAAAAGGGCAGAAAGTCAAATACGACTAAAAGTTAAATGTCTTATCGTTGACCTCTAGAGAATGCACATTATTCCATGTAATAAGAAATGTTAATTTTATTACTCACAAATTATGTTTTGAAAAGCTCTACATTCCTTTTCTATATGCCTTAAGAATGATTGTAAAAATTTAGGTCGAAAAAAGTACTAAGCTATAATATGTAAATTTTGTGTTATGTGACATTAAAAACAGAAGATGAGAAAGCCTTACTACCTTGTTTGCTGAATCTTAGGATATTATTCTGAATATTTTGTTTCTGCTTTCGTTGAAGATGGTATTTTTGAAATAGTCCTACTGGCATATAATACATTACATACCCACTGTAGCTGGTTAGTCAGAAAAATTAATTAAGAAAAATCAATCTATGATGTTTGTCTCAGATACTCTTTGGGTATTTAGGGACTAAATAATCTAACTTTCATTGAAAATATCATTATTAGACTACAAGCTGAATTTATTTACTGTGTTAAAGAAGAAATATTTGAATGTTAATGTTCCTACCATATAGGTTCAGGAAAGTTTTATGAACCAGGAGAAAATAACAAATTTTACTTCAGACAATTGAGAGGATACATTATTTGCATCCCATTTAAAAAAAAAACAACTTAGTTTATTGCTTATAATAATCAGCTTAAAGTTTACTAAATTAATGAAGCTTACTTTTTATCTTCTAATCATTGAATCTGCAGAGTATGTGCTCTGATCTAGGAAGAGATTGTAAAACTGACATTTATCTTCTTAAATTTTCCTCTTTAATCTCTTAAATGAGAAGGCAACATTATCGTTTTCATTTAAGATCTAAATTGTGTATGCCTGTATGTATACTAAGTAATTTTTGTTTCGTTCAGAATGCTGAGCAAAGTCATATAACTACTCATAAGCATTTACATTTTCCATGAAAATCTCAAAAACTTCATGTTACAGGCAAATCTTACCTCATTTGATGAACAAAGGATCTCAAATTCTGAAACACTGTGGTATATGCATACTTGTGCTGCCAGTTTGGTGCATCCAAGTTATAGAGTAAGTTGCTTGGATTCCGCTGAATTAATTACTCCCAAATCTTGTTATGAAAAAAGGGCAACAAACACGTTATCTTCAAAATCAAGAATGTATTAGTCTACTGAAAAGTCTCAAGAGTCTAATGAAATAATAATTATTAGTCCAATTACAATCTTAATAAATCGTAGTTCAAAATATATAGAATTAAAACTAATATGGTCAAATTTCCTAGTATGCTCCCTTTTTGTTCGGTGAAGTCCTGGTGAAGTATTTGGTGAAGTACTGCTGGGTACTGAGGTCAATAACTTCAGTGTAGGCTGAGGGAAATTTTACACTGGAAACTTCAGCATCCCTCGCCCTTCATTGGAAGGTGCTAAATGTTGATATGGATAGCATCTTACCCCTCACTGCCTGAGGCGATTTTTTTTTTGTGTGTTTGTAGTACCTTGCTCTTTCTTCATTGGTCTGCAGGACCATGTCACATCCGAATTCATTATATATACTATGTTTTACATGTTTACCCAGGTTATGAGGTTGCATTCTTTTCATAAACGTGTTTCATCTCTGGTACCATCTTATGTCCATAATTTAAATGCTTCTGCTGTATGCCGCATTTCACTCCAGGGTCATAGATAGCTCATTCTACATCAAGAAGCTGCTGAATATGAATATCAAGCAGCTACTAAAATGTGTATAACTATATACACAAACACATTTGTATGTGTATACATAATTACACAATTTTGCAAAGCTAAACAAAGATAAAATCAGATAATTATTAATCTCATCATTGGATAATTGCTTTTTTTTAAATGGTTAAACAAGCTAAAAAGGATCTTCAGAGATGAGTCCAGACAAAGTCTTGTAAGTCCTAGAACATGTGTTATTTTCTCAGCACAAAGCCTGTAACCCATTACAAGCAATGACTTCATTCTACTGTGCTAGAAGGTTGTTGTCATGGTTCAGCCCCAGCTGGCAGCTGAGCCCCACACAGCCGCTCGTTAAGTCCCCTGGAGTTGAGATAACGACTGTTTAATAGGCCAGCAAAGGGAGAGGGAAACTACAACAAAGCAGCAGTAGTTATAGCAGGATGTAAACAAAGGTGATAACAAGAAGATCACTTTATCAATTGACAGCCGATGGGAAGGACCAGACACACAACCCACAGCCAGACATCCCATCCTGGAGCACCAATTCGAACTTCCACTGAATAGCCCTGGCCAGCTCCACTCACCTGGCCCAGTTCCTGAAAATTAACCCTATACTAACCAAAACCAGGACAGCTGTGCTTGCTTTCTTGAAGGAGATGGTCCTAGAAACATGCTTGAGGTCGATTTTTAGGATCACAGACTGACTGATTAATTTTTCCAAAGTCAGCCAATAGGTCACTGACAATAGAACTCTGACTGACAGATTGTCTTGTCAGACTCCAGCATGACAGATATTTTCCCAATTAATATAGAACCATGTGGGGGACTATGCAGAAGCTATTCTCTCCAGGTAAGGCCTGGATTGTGTTTGTAAGACAGAATTTACAATGTCATATGCCATTTGCTTTTGTTTTCTGCAACATAGTTTAGACTGAAGAGCTGTAAATCTTGAAATTGCTACTTTCTTCATATCAAATACAGTCCAGACTGATGGTAGCAAAGATCTGAAATAATATTTGTATTTAGGAATTTACTTCACTGGGAAACTATTACTCTATAAAAATGGTAAAACGGAGATATGAATGCTGGAAGAAACCAAGCTGACAATACCATATAATATAGTGAACAACTATATGTGTACGGGTACACTGTTTAGTAAATTAATCTCTGATATTCCTCTTCATACCAGTTTCAGTGATCTTCCATACTGCAAGCAGGTAATCTCTATCACTATATAATCCTTCACAGCATACAGGGGCTCTGCATACCAGGACTTGTCCAGCTTTTGAGCACATAAAACACTCATCACTGAGATTAAGATGATGGATAAAATAAAGAGCTATACTTATCACTACTCCAAATTCTGTCATTTTATTGCAAAGTAGATCAATTTTATGAGGGTACATACAATCACATAAGATCAAAAGTGTAACCAGGCAGACAAACCCTCCTGCCTTCTGGTACCTTTGGTACCTGTGAAAGAAACTACAAATATATGACTTCCAGATCTTAGTTTCTAGAGTTGCCAGCTCAGATTTTGAATATGTCATGCATTTTTGCACAGTTTTGTGATGTAAACATTCAGTTTTCAAATCTGCATTTTAATACAGGCATGGCATTTCTGTTGAAGAAAAAAGAAGATTTAACCTTTCCAGCTGTCCTGGTTTTGTCTGAGAGTTAATTTTCTTCCTAGAAGCTGGTATAGTGCTGTGTTTTGGATTTAGTACAAGACCAGTGTTGATAACACACTGATGTTTTAGTTGTTGCTGAGTAGTGCCTACACTAAGTAAAAGACTTTTCAGCTTCTCATCTCCTGCCAGTGAGGAGGCTGGAGTACACAAGAAGTTGGGAGGGGGCATAGCTAGGACAGCTGACTCAAACTGACCGTAGGGATATTCCATAGCGTATGACATCATCCTTAATATATAACTGGGAGTGGAAATGGCCAAGTGGGGGATGGCTGCTTGGGAATGAGATGGGCAGTGGTCAGCAGGTGATGAGGAATTGCATTGCATCACCTGCTTTGTATATTCTATTATTATTATTGTTATTGTTGTTATTATTGTTGTTATTATTATTATTGTTGTTGTTGTTATATTTCTCTTTACTCTCCTATTCAATTGACTTTATCTCAGCTCACAAGTTTTACTTTTTTTTCCTCAATTCTCTCCCCCATATCACTGGGGGGGTGGAAGTGAGTGAGTGGGGGTGTGGTGGTTAGCTGCCTGCTGGGTTAAACCACAGCATTTTATAAAATATTCACAAATAAAGAAAAAAAAAGACATGGAGAAAGGTTTTGCCTAGTGGTCAAATGTACTATTTTGGGGCTGCAATTTAAGCATTATTTCAATTTGTCATGTTGGAATTAAAACAACAATAACACCAATAAATTACAGTACTATACTAATGAAAGTTATACCAGACTTTTTATCTTAAATGAACACTGAAAAATGTTTATTTTTTCTTTTTCCCTGTGAAATAAATATGAAACATTTTAATTAGTTTAATAGCAATAATAGAATAGAATAGAATAGAATCATTAAGGTTGGAAGTGACCTCAAGGATCATCTAGTCCAACCATCCCCCCACCACCTATTACCCACTAAACCACGTCCCTAAGTACCATATCTAACCTTTCCTTAAACACCCTCAGGGATGGTGACTCCACCACCTCCCTGGGCAGCCCGTTCCAATGCCCGACCACCCTTTCAGAGAAGAATTTTCTCCTCATCTCCAACCTGAACCTTCCCTGGCGCAACTTGCAGCCATTTCCCCTTGTCCTGTCACTAGTTATCTGCGAGAAGAGGCCAACCCCCAGCTCACCACAACTTCCTTTCAGGTAGTTGTAGAGGGCAATAAGGTCTGCCCTGAGCCTCCTCTTCTCCAGACTAAACAAGCCCAGTTCCTTCAGCCGCTCCTCATAAGACCTGTGCTCCAG
>VWZZ01001507.1:34499-142665 GCA_013399095.1 Psophia crepitans
TGTGGCCAAAGTGCAGGACCCGGCACTTTGCCACATTAAACCTCATCCCATTGGCCTCAGCCCAGCGATCCAACCTGTCCAGGTCCCTCTGCAGAGCCATCCTACCCTCCGGCAGATCGACACTTCCCCCCAACTTGGTGTCATCTGCAAACTTACTGAGGGTGCACTCAATTCCCTCATCCAAATCATCAACAAAGATGTTGAAGAGGATGGGCCCCAGCACCGACCCCTGGGGCACACCACTCACGACCGGTCGCCAGTTGGATTTGACTCCATTCACCACCACTCTCTGGGCCCGGCCATCCAGCCAATTATGAACCCAGCGAAGAGCGTACCTGTCCAGACCATGGGCCGCCAGCTTCTCCAGGAGAATGCTGTGGGAGACCGTGTCAAAGGCTTTGCTGAAGTCTAGGTAGACTACATCCACAGCCTTTCCCTCATCCACCAGGCGGATAATATGAATCCTACTTTTAAGTTCTCTAAGGAGCAGTCAAATTTGAGACTGCCTCTTTAATAAACCTTACCAGTGATCTTGAAATCACTGGGCAATTTAAGTAATGTATTTCTTTTGCACTTAGGGAGGCAAGGGATAAGGCCAAGGTCAAAAACAGAAAGCAGAGCTTGAGTATTTTGTGCTAAACAACAGAATTCAGTGCCTCTGTTGCATTCTTGCTACATTTAGCTTCCTGAATCCCTAAACTCTTTCTAAAGAGTAAAGTCATTCAGTGGCACTGATAATTCCTTCTATCAGCCTCCTTCCTTCATCAAACCGCACAGCCTTGATGTTTGCACAGGAGGTAGAATGGCTCCTGAAAGCAGTGGCCTGACCACTGCATGAGCTCCTCTCCATCTGGCTGTGCATGAGCTGGCCAGCACCCAAGGCAAAGCTGACCTTGCTCCTGGGCTACCCACATCGTCATCTGTGTGGGATCTTGCTGTGCTTCTCACTGGTTGTTCTCCCCTTTCTCTTGACTGCCAGAAAAAAAAACTGGTCCTCCATCTGGCTCTTGTCCAAGCTGACCCAGTCACAGTTTCTCCATCTGGTTTATTCTTGGAAAGATGAACTGGATGTTCTTAATTTAGAACATTCAGTCTCTTCCTACCTCTCTCCCCAGCCTACTTACTGCATCTACAACATATTTAATTTTGACTAAACTTCTTCATAATCATGAGGAGGAGGTCTGGCGATTTCCCCCCCCATCTTTTCTTTTTTTTTTTTTCCTTTTGCTTCTTTTTTATTCTCTACTAGCTGGCAGAAAGTTTCCTAAACACTGTGAAGTTGTCACTCACAAGGTTGCTTCTCCATCTTTCAGCTTTCCTGTTTATTCTCTGTAGTTTTGTTAACACAATCTACCCCTAAAAATAGAACAGCTTAAAATCTTTATTTTATATTTTTACTGTACTTTCATTGTCCATTTGCTACACCACTATCAACCACACACATATATTCCTTCCTCCCTCTCTGGTGTGTAAATCCTTTGACAACACACATTCATAAAAATTAATTCCATATTAACATCTTATATCTTTGATATCAAATGTTAAAATGCATAAACAGATGATGGTTTTAAAAGAAAGAGCTTCTGTGAATATTTTTAGTTTACTATAAAATATCTCAGTGTAACTAGGCTGATTTTTATCCTCGGATTTTATCACACAAGGTCTTGTTTGTTGGTTGACTGTGCCTCTGACTCTTAGAGGTCAATGCGTTTCCATGCTGTTACTCATGTAGCGTTCATGTCAGGGTCTTCAGCTGGTCTAATTGGCGTAGACTACAGAGCACTCAATGAAGCTAGATAAGTTTACATCTGCCCATCCTGCTCACAGATCAAATAGGAGCATTTTACAAGCAGCAGTTACTCGGTACTGTCTGTCTGACCTGTCTTTGACATTTAAGGATAGGACAGACTTAAATTATACCAGCTGTAAATCTGTGTTAGGCAAAGCTATGTTAACTCTTTAATAACAACGATAGTAGCATTTAAAAAACCAACCAACCAAACAAACAAAAACAAACAAAACTCCCCAACAAAAATACCAAAAAAACCCCAAAACATCAATTTTTTTATTGTTTATGAACGATTCAGGATTCTGATATTTAGCCCACATAAACTGATCTGCTGGTTGCATTAGGGTGTCCATTGATTTTCATGCAACTTCAAACTGTTTTTTTAGACTGAACATGCTGTTAATACTTACAATTGCACATAGATGTTAAACAGAAGAATCTTACTGTAAATATTAGAGTGAGAAATAGAGAAAAATAAATCCCACTTTAGGCTTGATTTTGATATTTTACAGAAGATAGAGTGAATTATTTCAGCTGAAGTTATTAATTTAGCCCTCTTTTGGGGAGGGTAAAATCCTTTAAACTGAGAATATTATTTTTTTTTCCTTTTCAGAAATAATTATTTAATATAACTAAATCAGCAATCCTCTCAGTCCATGGTAGGTATTAATATGGTGCAAACAATCACATACCATTTAGATAAAAACAAAAGGAAATGAGTTCGGATTAGCGTCATTATAATGACAGTTTAGTTTAAATTGTTGTGCCCAGAATGCAACAGCAAACTCTGTATTAAATTCTAGTGTGTCAAGAGTTTACCTTTGAACCTCAGTGCAAAACAGAATTTAAAAAAAAAAAAAAGAAAAAGATAATCTGCCCTCAGGTTTCTGGCAGATTCTGTCTATCCNGGGGCAGCGCGGCGGGGGGGGAGGGAGGGAGGGGAAGGGGGGAAAATTGGAGTCAAACAAAGCAAGGTTCTAATTTCTTTTTTCCTGTCTGAAAGACATTTTTTCAGAGGGTAACCAAAAAGCCTAAATTTTTCATTCTAGATAACCAGAAATCTAAAAAAAAATAAATTAAAAAATTAGTGCTTTACTGCTTTCCCCTATCCTGTATCTAGAAACCAAAAAAATGTGGAGATGAAGAGTCGTCTATGGAGCACAGAGTGAGAGCACCTTGTCCTATGTGATCTTCTTAGCACCCATTAATAAACAGAAATTTTTTGCCTTCTGCTTTCCTCTCCCTCTTGGCAGGAGGGATGAGATTTGGATTGTTTTCTTACCCAGCAGCTCATCTCAAAGGCTTTTCATTTTCATAAGCTATCATTTAGACTTTGCTAGTATGACAAGGGATGAAATGTTGACAGTATAAATTTCTTCGGACAGGACTCCTTCACTTTATTTTATTTTGTTCCATTTAATTTCATTCATTTTTGGAAAGGAAATTTCGTCGGAATTAATTAAAAGAAATAAAAATTTGAAATATCTGAAATCGGAATATTTAATTTAGATTTACTGAACTAATCCAATGGTTATTTTTCTGCAACTGAAATTTGTGCATAAATGTCTTTTCCCAGTTAGGCTGATCTGGCCATGGAATCTCTATATCAGTTCTTGTACTAATCTCTACAATAATATTTATACTGGGAGGTTATAATTCAGCAGAAAATTGGGCTGATCAGTCACAGCTGTAGATCTGATCTTCATGAACTTTCATGTAATATTTCTACTATTTCTTCTACCTTCTTTTTTTTTTTCCCTACATGTAAATGAGTATACTAATACTTCACTACCTACCAGAGAGGTAATATAAACTTCCAACATTTGTAGCAGATCGGTCATGTATGTGAAAAAGTATATGAGGATTACATAGCTAAGCAAATAGAAATATTTGTCTTGTTATTCTTCAATGTATTTTATGATAATTCACAACTGAGTTCTGACTTGCACTATATATGTATATGACCTCTACTAGCAGCTGCTGTCCTCTTTGCAGGTGACAGGTGGGAGAATATAAACTAGTTACTTACAGAAAATAGCTGAATTCAGGCTCTTCTTAGGATGTGATCATTAGCATGACACCTTGGGCTAAAGACAGAGATGAGACGACATCCCCAATTTTGTTCAATTTATATCTAAACAGTGTGCAACAGCAAGAGAATATGGGAGCTCTATTCCTTCAGGGGATCAGCTTGAAGATTTTCCTGCTCTAAATTTGCTTCTATTAGTTGTATCTTGTGATGGGAATATAAACAGGAAAAGATAGTAAGGTGCCTGTATGCTATTTTCCAAACACAATGTATTCTATCATAAAAATATTAATAAGGAAAAGGAAAGTGGAAAATAAAGAAGAAAGGAATCATCTTTGGAAAGATCTGGTTACAGTATGATTTTCAGATTCTTTCAATTAAAAAGGTTATAAAACTTTTCCATGAATTTCACACATACAAGTAAGTATACACTTATCTTAAGGAATTATACTTGACTGCAATTTATTAAACTACTTTCTTCTCTTAAAAAAAAAAAATCATAATTCCACGAAATTAGTCTCACTGGTATTGTAGATTTATTCATGCATTTTTTCTATTTAGAATGCCTCATGTGTAGCTTCTCACTTGTATTCCAGAAGCTGTGATTTATAACATATTTTAGTGTTAAATGAATTTTAGTTGCAGTGGAATTTTTAAAACGGAAGTAAAATAAAAAGAAAATATGATTTGGATGAAGGAATTGAGTGCACCCTCAGTAAGTTTGCAGACAACACCAAGCTGGGGGGAAGTGTCGATCTGCCGGAGGGTAGGATGGCTCTGCAGAGGGACCTGGACAGGTTGGATCGCTGGGCAGAGGCCAACGGGATGAGGTTTAATGTGGCAAAGTGCCGGGTCCTGCACTTTGGCCACAACAACCCCAGGCAGCGCTACAGGCTGGGAGCGGGGTGGCTGGAAAGCTGTGTAGAGGAAAAGGACCTGGGGGTGTTGATTGATGCTCGCCTGGACATGAGCCGGCAGTGTGCCCAGGTGGCCAAGAAGGCCAACGGCATCCTGGCCTGTATCAGGAATAGTGTGGCCAGCAGGAGCAGGGAGGTGATCGTCCCCCTATACTCAGCCCTGGTGAGGCTGCACCTCGAGTCCTGTGTCCAGTTTTGGGCCCCTCACCACAAGAAAGACATTGAGGCCCTGGATGGTGTNGCAAGTTGCGCCAGGGAAGGTTCAGGTTGGAGATGAGGAGAAATTTCTTCTCTGAAAGGGTGATCGGGCATTGGAACAGGTTGTCCAGGGAAGTGGTGGAGTCACCGTCCCTGTGGGTATTTAAGGAAAGGTTAGACGCGGTACTGAAGGACATGGTTTAGTGGTTAATAGGTGGTGGGAGGACGGTTGGACTAGATGATCCTTGAGGTCTCTTCCAACCTTAATGATTCATTTCTATTCTATTCTATATCTAAATTTATTCAACAAAATATTTTCATTGAGCATAGTATATTTATTCTGTATAGTGACAAGATATTGCTCAGGTATGCAAAAAAAAAATAAAAAATAAAAAGTATTACATTTCAGCCTATGCAGCTCTCCAAGTCCCAGTTCTCCTTCCTGTCTTGATTCCAGTTGACTTCAATCAGAGCTGTGCCTCCTTTAAGTGGTAAAAGATAAGACTCACTTTGGGAAAAGCTGCATATCTGAATTCCCATTAAAAAGTTCTTCTAGAAATGCCAAAGATCCCAATAATAAGTAAAAAATTCCCAACACCACAAATCCCCAAAATTCAGTTATGAGTCCACAGAGATGAAAGTATTTATGAATGCTCTCATTGCTCTTGTTCATACCCCACTGCTGCTATTTTCACAATGCCTTTTAGCAGTGTTGTGCTGGCTTCTTACCTAGCCTGGAATAATTCTGCTTAGCTTGATGCAAATTCCAAATGCCTTCCAAACACAAGAGCCATGATTTGGGTATAGGTGATTTGGGAGAATCATCCCCCTCGAAATCTTGAGTTCTGTCCCTCTCCCTTCTTGTTCCTCACTGTGTAAATTCAACTTACTCTGATATCAGATCAATATTTGAAGAACCTACCTTGTTTCTCCATGACATTTTTACAAAGGTTATAAGCTATTACTTGAAAGTTGGAAATACCATATATTAAACAAAAATATTCAAAGAATAAGACTTCACTCTTCTTATAGTTCATGCCAAGGATATTCAGAGATCAAATACAGAGATCAATACCTTCTCTTTCCCTCAGTTTTAGTTCACAGGAGCAATGTATTCATACGCAAAACTGAGGATAGGACTTACTAGATAAATCTTTACATATGTTTATTTTATATAGCAGCTTGCCATAAGACTCAGCAGGTGTTTGACTAAATTTAACTTTTTTTCCAAAATATGAAGCTTTTTAAACTGCTTTCTTTTTAAAATAATCACCTTTATTTCTAGATGAAACCATGGATTCTTTTTCTCTCCAAACTAATACATGTACAATTTATTCATTAGTTTTTCACCTTCTAGGGACAAATACCTTGAAAGAAAAAAAAGTAGTTTTGTTTTGGGTATAAAGTTTTCTTTGTCTTCGCTTATTTTGTGAGAGAAATCTCTTGTCAGGTGGGTAGAACTGAAATTCCATCAATGAATTTTCTCTAAACTTGCCTTGTGTGAATGCCGCCCTCTAACACAGTAGAAGAATAACTAAACAACAAATGAATGAAATAAGAAGAAATAAAATGTCCTTTTTTTTTTAACCCTTTTTTTCCTTGCTCATTTTTGGGGTGTTTTGTTTCCCCTTTTGATTTTCCAAGATATTTCAAGAAAAAAAATTGTCAGAGGATCTGTCTGTATTTTGAATTTTCATCATACTGGAGAATGACCCAAGAGTGTGAAATCTTCTGAGATCAGTCCAATTAAGTAAGTGTCAAAGATGAGAATACAATCTCATTCATCTCCTTGAACGAGAACTTACCCATTTTTAATAATTTTTTTCCAGTGTTCTTTATTCTTTTTAAAAATAAACAGTGTTCCTAGGGTTTCTCATCTTTATTTTTTCTTTAGTTTCTGGAAAATGGAATAGATTTTCCTTAAAAAAAGGTAATTAACTCTACTGACTTCTTAAGACTCTCTTTCTTCAAGACATTATATCACATACATATCACATACATAAATATCCACAAAGTATGGTTACTATAGTTGAACAAATTTAACTTCAAAAGACATTAATAGATATCATATTACAATCAAGTGATCAATAACCAAGTTTTAAATTGTATAGATATTTTAATTCCAATTTTATTACCATGTTCTTGCCTCCAAGCAAATACTTAATTTAAACTATAGCTTTTGGATGGATAAAATTCCTATTTTTAGGCACAAAAAAATATAATGAAATGGAAATGTTTTAACTGGGATACTGAGGTTTCTCCCTCAGTCTTCAGTGTCTATATGACAACTCATTTATTTATTTAGATAAAAAAAAGTTCACTCAACTGTTCCAAACATCCAGTAAGCTTTTGCTCAGTTAATGGGTAGAGCTCCTCACATGTTCCCTCAGAACTGGGTTGCCCGTTCATGTTGACTGTGCTAGTAATTCTGCTGCCAGCAAGCAATGGGTCTCCCTGTGGACCGAGATGACGTGAAGCTTTTAACACAACTTGGAGGGAATCTGTGACGACAGTCAAGGTGACAGTTGCTGTTGAAAGCTACCATATCACTGAGACCACTCTCTGCAGGAAAAACCATGGTCTGTGAGATCAGGAAAGAGCTAGCAGAGTAACTGTTTTCCTTACTCTGTTACAGTCAGAATTATTTCCTTTCAATGTTAATATAAAAAATGCCTGCCTGTCATTAACGGGTGCCTAGACAAAGAGAAGTGGAGTCTCTTTACCACAGGAGGAGAACACAGTACTGGGAGTATGTGTTTTCTTCTCAACTGAGAAACATTTTCACATAATTTTGTGACTAAGCCTTCTTATTTGGCTTCCTTTTTAAGATGCAGACTACACAACTAATTTCTTTTTTCCCCTTATTGCTGTATACTATCTGTATCTTGTCAAAAGTTCCTCCTATTCTGGACAGTTCCCCTCATCAGTTCATCAAGGAACATTTCCAAGAAACTTCCATTTTTATTTGCTTCCAACTGCTTATTTCTGTTCCCTTCACATGGCGCATCTGTCTTAGATTAAATCCCATGACAAGAATCAGCATTCTCAGTAAATGAGCATATCTTGTTTGCTAACTGTCAACAATGTTTTTACCCTTTTCTTGCACCTATGTCTAGTTATTTCTGACTTGATGAATGAAACGTCACCTCTTCTGTATTGCTAGAAAGCCAGTGAGAAGCAGTGTTGGTAAAAAAAGTTGTTTTTCCATGTGGTAAATGGTATCATATCACTGAATTCCTATTACACTTCTTCAGTTTCCACAGATCTTAGGAAAGCATCATTCTTCTCCTGCCATTTTCCTATTCTGAATCCGCTACACCTCACTCTGTGCAGAGCTGATGTCAGACCATGAAGCAAAAGTAGGATGCAGCCATTCTTACTAAACAGCAGCTCTCCCCAAACACTCCTATTTCTTAAAACAAAAAAACCAAGTATGATAAAAAGTGCAGAAAATAGGAAAATGTGATCTTAGTTTGGGTTGATTCCCTCACTCAAATCTAACATCAAGTTTTAGACCAAGAAATCAGGTTTTGCCTAGCACAGGCGAAAATGTTAGAGGTAAGAACACCAGAAAGAAATCTTTGTCAGCTTGTCTTTGATATCTAATTTCATAAATAATTAATTATTACTAAGAATACAGTGTTATCAAAGAACCTTAAGCTGCATAATAGAATTTCTTCTAGAAAGAAATTCTTTACTGTGAGAGTGGTGAGGCACTGAAACAGGTTGCCCAGAGAAGCTGTGGAGGCCCCATCCCTGGAAGTGTTTAAGGCCAGGTTGGATGGAGTTTTGGGCAACCTGGTCTAGTGGAGGGTGTCCCTGCCCATGGAAGGGGTGTTGGAACTAGATAATCCTTGTGGTCCCTTCCAACCCTTCGTCATTCTATGATTCTATGATTCATAATATAGAATTAATAATAGAATTAATATGTAATTAATAATCTATATTATTAATATGTAATTAATAATCTATATTATTAATATATTGCTATATTATCATGTTTGCTCTGATTTAAGGAAAAATTATCCAATCTATCTATTTCTTAAAGCTGAAACTGTATATAATTTGTTAAATTGTGTGTTCATTTCCAATCTAATACAGAAACTATATTACTTATACTGAAGTAGTTAGGAGGAGAAAATCCTCAAGTAGTTACCCTCAAAAGACTGAGAAGTAATTTTGAATAATCTCACAAAAATCCAGCTGCTTAGATAATGTACCCAGTACTTTTCTACAGGATCAGGCTTTCTGACTGTGTAAACATGGAAATAATGGATGGACAGTTTTCCTCTGTTACTTCAAGCCCATTTATTTCAAGTTTTAAGATCTGTGATATTAGGGGGGTTTATACTTATTTGGAACCAGCTGATTTGCCCCTGATATCTAGACACAAATACAGTAAACAGTGATTCAGTGTTAGCCAAGGTACCAGAGCTCACAGATACGTCAGTCAGAACTGTTCCCTTTGCAGACCATGTTCTGCTCTCCTGTTGTTCTCTGACCTGGCAACACTATCTAATCATGTTTTCTTATAGTATTACGTACATTGATGAATCACATTTCCTCATTTGCCATCTTTTGTGTCCTGGATATGAGATTCCCAAGTGTCTGAGTAAGTTTTGCAGGGCTGCTCAAAATTTGCTTTCCTTCTTTTCCANTTCCACATAGGAACAGTTACTAAATTTTCTTAGACTGGAAGAAGAAGAAGAAAGAAAAAGAGGGAAAGTTGCTTGAGATGTCAAAATTTTCTGCTTAAAGGGAGCAATTTAAATTCAAAAAGGTCATGTTTGCTGTTTTACCATTTAGGACTTCTCAGAAATCTTCTTGGCTTGCAGTTAATGCTGATGTAGTACTAAGATCTAAATTATCTCACCATAAATGTGTCTTCCATAATAATTACAGAAGTGTTACCGTAATATACAGTTCTTGTTTATTCACAAAATATCCTTTTTTTTCTTTTGGAAAGCACAAGGAATATCCAATGAATATTTGAATTATTAACCCAAAATTTCCTAAACTATCTTAAGGTAAAACTTAATTTTCAGGATAAAAAGTTATAAACTGTTCATAATTATTCCGGATTATTTTGAGGGTCTTTTGTTGTTGTTGTTTTGAGGATTATAATATTTTTGTTATATTTTTCAGCTCACTATAAAAACCCAACATTAGCTAGTTGACAAATATTAAATTTTGTAAAGAGTTGCAAGAAAACTTGAATTTGTTTCATGTCTCTCAAATATTTAAAGACATAAACCAATACCTTGAGTATATGTTCTGTTCTCAGCGTGAAGATTTTATGATTCTTGAAACTAAATTAACTAAAAAAAAAGGCTGGAGGGCAAAAACCAGACTGTAGAAACTCTCTTCTTTGACTAACTTTTGTGACTACTCTAAACTGATCACTTGTTTCCCTGACTAATCTCTAAACAGAGGGCATATCCCTTTCACTTGCAAAATACTCTCACACAAAATGAATTACCTTCCTACTACCCTGGTTACTTGCCAAGGAGTACTTTATTTTTCCACTAGGAAAAAGAAAATCAGCTTGTATTTTGCTTGCTAGAGCCTTCTGCATTTTAATTCCGAACTCTGAATGAACATCAGAGAGGCCTTATGATGTTTTGCACAAAAGTGCCTGTGTTCATAGTTTTACTCAGGGTACCCAAAATAGCATGCAGTAAGCAGTGTCATACTGTGAGTTTTCAAAACTAAAAGCAGAAGTGACTTATACTGGCAGGAAGCTGTAACTCCTAAAGCTTTCCGAGGATTTGTGAAGTAGAAGAGAACTGCTTACTTCTCTGCATCAGATGTTAAATTCAACTTTTACAATATCTATTTCTTTAAACCTAGGAGAGCCTGAGGTTACACAGGTAAGATCTCTATCTTTTTTTCTTTATTATCTTCAGAATACAAATTTTAAGCATTTAGCTGGGTGTCTCCAGTGCAAAAACTGTAACAGGCAAAGACAAACCCAGAAGTCATTCAAAATCTCTGGAAGGAGAAATCTGCTTTCGTTGTTTCCTCGGAGTCCATCAACTGACTTCTGTAGCTGTGGAAATCCACCAAAGGAAACACTTACTATGTCTGTTTTGTGTTCAACTTGCACGTTAACATTTTTATGCTGACTATCAGTCTGGTTTTGCAAGACCCTTTCCTCTGACAGATTGCTTGTGGTTCCTTCATCTGCAGTCATGCAAATGATTGTCACTTATGTGCTTACAATTTCTGATAGTGGCATCAAGAAGAGTGAAAAGTCTCTTGTTTTACAGGAACACTTAGAAATACTCCCTGGCTTGCTACTCTCAATTCTACTGTAGCAATAACAATCTCTTTTTTTAAATTTTGTCTTCACATTCACATTTCTGTTCCCCTTTCCCTTTATAATCCCACACCTAGAAACTGCAAAGTCTTTCAGACCACAAAAAAAGGGATGCCTCTACTTTTGTTGGATCTTGAGTGTAAAATGGCGTTTTCTTAATAAATAAGATGTTCAGAGAGAGGTGTAGTATGTAGACTAATAAAATATTTGTATTGATGTTTCTTTTGTAAGTCTTCTACTAGGAGGTATAGTTACAATCTATTTTTTGTGTTCAAACTCTTCAACTAGACTATATTGAAAAAACAGTCAGAATATAGCCCAGAGATATTTAGTAGCTGTCAATTGGTTATTAAAATACTGAATGCATGTCACCTTCTTCATTTCTACAAAATATGTTCATATGAAACTGGTAGGAATTACACGGCTTTTTGATTATATAATTATTTTTCAATAGATTGTAACTTAGAATAAGTTGTGGTTGCAAAAGGACTCCAGATAAACTATTTTTAATTTATACCAGGATAAATTTGCATTAAGTGACAAAAAATTGTTCTGTGGACTCGGTTTCAGGAGTTATAATGATACATTTCAATGTTCAGCATTTTTGTGTTAGGAGTGTTGAACCAAGCACTTGCATAAAATGAATAGAGGGCTGTGTCTGAAGTTCAGACCTCCTGCACTTTTACAGACTAGAATATGCACTTGTGTAAGAGCTAGTAGAAAATGAAAATCCAGTCTTGGAATTATTTTTAAGTAAAGGAGAGAGGAAGAAAGAGGGATTTGCCCACAAGCTACTCTAAGAAAAGTAGCATAAAACTGAAGAAAAAAATTTAAAACTCTACTATGGTAAGCCATGCATTTTTAGGGAAAAAAAATGTAATTATTTTAACCTAGTGTTAGGTAATATATGAAATTATAATGCACATTGTACATTCACAACAGCTCAAATGTAAAATATTTTTAAAATTAACTCAATATGTTGCCTCTCTCTTTCAGAATGCTTTACAATTACCAGCCTGAAGTAAACATCAGACAGTATTGACATATTTTGATAATGAAATAAGAGAACAATATATGATGTGCTATAAAGGCAGATTTTAATGATGTCATGGTTTAAGCTACCTGTTGCTTTTCTTCATTATCCTCTGTTTTATTTGCTTTGATACTTTATAACTCTTTGGGGTGAAATTTCCTTCACATAGTCTGCATCCCGTTCATTATAAATATGCTTGGAAACTTATTGTTTATCTTAATTAGAAAGATTCGGCTGTTTCTTAAATCAGTTTAATTTAAAACAGGTAACTTTGCCAATAGATCTAAAAATACAAGAGACAATACCGAATTAAAGTATTAGTTCTTTTGTAGATGAAAACCATTATTCTTGTTTTACTTTGCAAGTCAGAAAATCTTACATTCTACTGCAGGAAGTAGAAATGGGTTCCACCAGACCCTCGATTTTTTCTCTACTTCAACTATGTTCCCAAGCCCTTCTGAGCCTACAGGATGCTAAAGGAAGAAGGTGTAACAGAATGTCTTCCTTATCCATCCTTTCAATCTTTGCAACCCAGCAAAATACTCTTTTTTTCTGAAGATGAATGAAACAAGAGGTCAGACAGCGTAGCCTCGGCTATCCTGGCTATCCTGAGTATTGTGGGAGGTTTAATTCCAGACCCTACTAAGTAGACAAGGTACATATCCATCACAGAGGAAGTTGATGAGGATGGAGCATGCCAAGAAGACCCCATGGGACAGATTGGGGAACATAATTTTGGTTTGGATACACAGATCTAGGTATCCTCTCCTCAGTTGTATTGCCTGTAGCATAAATGGAATTGCAATTGCTGCTGCTAACAAGCTGCAACTGTTAACTATGTTTGTAAAAGGACATTACTCCCAGGCTTTCTATCAGGGACACAAACATAGTGAAGACCTTGTAAATGGAAGGTTATATTAAATTAGAATCCCTCATTCTCAGGTCACTGACCTAACTGTTAAATTAAACTTCCTTTGAGACAACAACATTAGAAATATTCAAATAAACAACATAAAGGATATTCAATTGGGAAAAAAAAGAAAAAAGAGAAGTAATACTTCAGTAAAAGGCTTGGTGTCTGCAAATGTAGTACTGGAATTAGAAGTATGATAACACCTGAAATAAGATTACTAAGACTATCTCAAGGGAGAACTTTAAAGTTTATGTCTTCTGATGCAATGTTAAATTTATGGAGGACAAACTCTTTTAGCATTGGCACTATTTTATTTTTTTTTCCAACTTATGAGTGACAGTTGTTGCAACCTTAAAATCACTGTCTAAACATTAGAAGAAGTGTAATCTGTCAATATTTTCCTGGTTTGGTTTTTATATGGAATTATGACACATTGGAAGCCAAAAAGCATCCAAGTAGAGGAAATTATAAAATATAAATAACAGAAGAATAACTGAATTCCATGTGACTGAGCACCGTCTTTATCTATTTATTCTGATTCAAATCCAGCCAAGATAAAATCTCTCTGCAGAATAAACTCTTTTTCAGTATTTTACAGATCTTTAAGATAGTCAGTGGCAAATAATATGGGCAAATAAAATAGCAGTTTAAAGTACTTGAAGTTTTATTTTGCTTGAAAATTTTCTGGTTTTTTTACAACTATATTAAGCAATATTACATATTGTTATTATATTAACAATATTAACAAATTTTTAAAATGCCCTGCCCTCATTCTCATGCAGCATAGAAAAGATTTGTGGATCTTCATTTTTAGCATTCTGATGGTGTAGCCAAACTTATGAGTTCTCTTTAAATACAAAGATTACAAAAAAAAACCCAAATAAACAAAAAAAAACCAAAAGGAATTTAAAAAGACAATGTTTGGAAAAAGGTACAGAGACTACAGTTGCACACTCCTTTCCCTGCAGAGAAGTTTTTCAGAGTGGTAAACAGAGTATGTAGAATATGTGGGCAACAATTTACATGACAACATAGTAAATTTTTCCCTCCTTCGGTTCATAAATTGAAGTGGGATAATGCCATCTGTCAAAACTGGTCAGAAAAAAGCAGGATCAAAAGACTTTGCAAAGAAAACTTTAGTGTCTCAAACTATTTGAAATTGTTAAGTGAGATCTAGATATCAAAACCAGAATTTATCACGAGATAGAATCAGGGGCTATGTCTTATATTGCTTTTAAACAGACTGTGATTTGTTGGATGTGGTCACAAGTCACAAGTGCTCACTTCCTAGGAGTTTTATTCATGGTGACAAAACACAGGAGCCAAAACTCAAAAATATGTGAATCTTTCTTAGATCATTAATCTGCGATTTCTGGATGATGAGAAGCACTCTGAAAGTTCCAAGAAAACTGTCAACAAACTTCATAAATAAAGCTGAGAAAATTGTAACACAGCAGCATGTCGAAATGTTCTAAATATTCTCTGCCTATTTTTTGAAATTTACTGAAAACACCCATACAAGCACACATGCCTATACACAAAACCATGCTCTGTGTTACATGTTGGCATGAGGAGTATAAATGTGCAAACTGTACAGAAACTCCCTAGTGTCCTGACGCATTTTCCATGTATTTTTGAGAAGGTGGACACAGACTAGGAGTAGTCCTAACTTTGGTTGCCTTTTGATTTATGCACGACATTTGAGGTGGTATGAAATAGGATCCTAATTTTTTTTTCCGAAATGGTGCAAATTCATTCTCTCTTTCATCCTTCAGATGAAGAACACAAAAAAGGCCATTGTCCGTCCAAGGGTCCATGAGCTGTGACAATGGGTCATAGTCACAAAATCCTTTCCAGGCTCCTCAGCTTCCCATGGAGCCCACAGAATACTTGAGAGAAAGAAGGAAGGGAGAGGAGAGCATGTGCCAATACAGTGCAAATTATAAAAAACTCCATCTTTACTAACAAATTGGAAAATAGTGCTAGTTTCAATTACTGCCCTGTTCATCTTCAAACAGCTGATGTCTCACTCTGTCTTTCTCCATGAGATGCAGATAGCCGTCAGAGAAGATTAAGGTCATAGCTGGTGCTCTTTTTGTATATCACTGTGATATATATTGGCTGGACCAAAATTTACCCTTAACAGTAATTCCCAGTGGTAGATGAGCTAGAATGATTTATTCTACTTTATATCCCATGAGGTACCCTTGGAAAATAAAAAGACGTTTCCAGACAAATTAAGATGACAACCAGACTAGAGGACGAAAATGTGGTAAGTGTATTGGTTTTCCCCTAACATCAAATTTAACATATAAATTGAATTGGTTTCAAATGCCAGATCATTAGATAGCTGGCGTACACGGCTATTTTCATAAAAGACTGACCCATGAAATGTATAAATAGCATTTGGAAATGTCACATAGAGATAAACTGTGCTGATTGCTCAGCTTTTCATACACGCGCTTTCAGGAGTGTGCAAATGTTATAGAATTAGACCCATTTTCTGGTGCCTTACATGTAATATTATTCTACTCAATTCTTTATCTCAGCTAGTTTTCTAAATGATCATCTTAAAAAGATTTTTTTCCCACTGGAATATTATGGGGAAACGGAGCCTAGACTCAAAGACTGTCACAATTTAAGACCAATTTGACAGTGTGGAGACTAAATGGCCTCAGTTACCTGAAGATTTTAAACATAGCTACATGATAATTTTTCAAGTGACATGACTGCCCTGACCTGTGGCAGAGAGGAGATGGTGCCCTCCAGGAAGAAGATGAGGCAGGTCAGCAGAACAGTCCCCAGCAGCTGGTGCAGTTTGGGATTGAGCTATGGAGGTCCCTGGAGTCTCTCTAGTTCCCTTTTAGAGTCTGCCTACATGTAACTAAACAGTTTTTCCCCTCCCATATCCCTGGGGTCCCTTCCCCATGTACCTATGCAGTCTGTTCCTGAGCAGCCTCAACCCCATAAATTACTAGTTTCACAGGCAATATCTGACTGAGATCCCCCATCTGAATCACCTCAGCACCTCACACCAGCCCATGGATGCGGCTGTGGCTGTGGCCAGGCCCCTCTGGGCTTTTCTCCTCTGCTGGCAGCTCCTGCAGCCATCTGGAGGCTGATGGCACCCAAGCTGCTTCGCTGTTCTGGTGGCAAGGCTGCTCCCTTGCACAGTGGGATTCACATCCTAGCACTGCCAGCCCCAGCCACGCACATACAGGCAGGTAGCAAATTTCTCAAGAGGTACATCAGTAGAGGCAGCTAACACAGAGCAGCACTGCAAGCTGCACGCAATGGGACCCTGAGCCCCCCTGAGGTGCTAACCCAAGGCCAGATCCCAAAACATGCTCCCTTCATGGGCAGAGCTAGTTAGTTCCAGCAACAACATCTAAACGACCCCTGCTGTTAGCAACCCAGCGTTAACAAAACAAAAAGCTCCTACTACGCTGATCCTTAAAACCAAACCTGAGGATTAAGTTACATTAAAAGAAAAAAAGTTTTTCTCAGTGGGTAGTATTGTTTATTTCCCATAAATGAAACTATTTTCTCAGAAGAGAAGAAAATTTAAAGCAAAAACTTGCCTCCAAATATAGTGTCTACAAGCATGGGTTTGTTGCATGTATGAAGCATTCAAAGAAAGTCTGATATATAAATTTATAGTCACATTTTCCAGATATATTATAGAAAATGGAAATGTACATAATTCAAAGATGTGAATAACTGGTAAGCTGTCATAAATCATAGATTTTTGCTTTTCTGTCTACTGGGTTTTTTGTTCTGTGGTTTGCCTTTTATTTTTTTTTCCTCCCCCTCCCTTTTTTTCTGATAGATAGCCTCTCCAGAATAATAGCTGATTTCCAAGTGAAGAAATACTGCTTAAGTCTGAGCTACTATAACCTGATTCAGTCAATTTTCTTTCAAATGAAAACAAGGCAGCACAGCAAAAAGTGTTGCATCATAAAAATGATAGACTGTATTCCTGAGTATTACTAATCATAAATGGCAGAGAGACTAAAAAGTATTCTATTGGTACGATATCTGAAGACAAACTCTGTAGGAACAACTTCATTGGCCTTTTACGGACAGCAGCTTTAGATTTCTATGAATTTGTAATTGTTGTGTATAGGCTTTCCTTTTTTTTTGTAAGTCTAGGTGTGTTGGAACAATGCTCACTATATCTAAACCAGGGAAGTGAAATGAGCCTCCAGGCTCATGTAGAAAAGCCTACTGGAGAGTGAATTTATGTCAGTAAAAGACTGAAATTGTATTCACCTGTAATGCATGAAAAATGTGAGAGTTTTAATATCTATCTGAAAAAATCATAGAAAATTACAAAGTGAGAAAATAAAGAAAACTTAGTTTTGCTTTGATGGTTTTTCTTATCCAAAACAAACATGTTTCTTTTCTTCCTACATCGTGACATAGTATTTATGATTTATATTTGATAGTATGATACCATAGTAGTACGACATTATGACAGTATCATATTGATCATAAATCATGGTAATCATATTGAGGAAAAGCATTCTGGTTATCAGGTGGGTTAAGTAGGGAGTCAAAATGTGTGAGAAAGATTTTTATTTTTTAAAATATACTGGAAAACATGAAGAAACATCAGCTCCTTTGGATAATATTATTCTTCTTGTCCAGTCTAGAGACAAGTGATATCTGAAAAGTGCTTATATTATAATTTAAAGTAACTTATACCAAGAAGATAGTGTGATTTATAAGGATTTCAGACATTATTTTAAGCTTTGTTCTAGTCTAAGTTCCTTTACTGGAATCAGCTATCTCTATGTAAAATGCAAAACATACCTAACAGAGGGACTGAGAGATATATTCCTAAATGTAAATTATGACTAACAAATTTAACAAGACATACCTTGATCTTCACTAATATTGGTATGAACTTGGAAGTCAAAGAACTTACTCAAAAGCAGAATATTTCTGTGGGGACGGCAAAAAGATTAAGAATGCAGATCTTCTGACCTGTTTATAGATGTCTTTGAGATAATTTACCAGCTTAGGTTAATTGTCAAGATCCTCTCTAGACAGAAAGAGAGTGATTTAGACTTCATATGTTAGTTACTTTTCTTACAGTGCAGTAAAACACAGAAGCCTTTCTCTTTCCATTGACGACTGAAGAAGTCTTTATAGGCACGCTACACTAGGTCTTTAATTTTCAGGTGCTTAAATTAATAAATACAGTCTTAAGAAAACATGGGAGCCTCAAGCTTTGTATTATTAAAAACAAAAATGCTATCTATGACATCAAGAAATATCATTCACAGGCATGGAACAATGTAATATTTCATCTTGTAGTAATAATTTTTCAATAAAAAGGAACTTTATTCCATATTATGTTCTATTCTTCTTGTAATAAAATTAATTTTTCTACCTCATTTAGCGGTTGTATGTAGCAGGCAATGATTCTAGGAGTAGAGTAAATTCACACAAATAGTACCAGTAAAGGTAATGTAACAAAAAAGGAAATAAAGTAAGAAATAAAACTAAAAAAAAAAAAAAAAAGAAAATTAAACATTTTGGACATTGTAACTTTGGCCAAGGCTCTGATGTATCTTGTCAAACTGACAGTGGGTGCCTGTGGAGAAGCACAGGATGTTTTTTACTCAGCAGAAACTGTGAATAAGTTTGATTTAACTGAGGCAGAGAGGCTGCAAATTGATTTCTTGATTCATTTAGGACACAGTCAGAGGTAGCATATAGAAAACCCTAGAGAGAAGAGGACAGCAGTGTTGTTTCCTCCCTCAATAGGTGTAAAAGGTTGGAACTCTGTCAAGTGGCGGCAAGTTCATCTGTGTAAAAGACAGCGTAAGGTATTTGTCAGTCGGACCCATCGATTGCTTGATGCGAGGGAGAACCTCAGGTGACAGCCTCAGCAGCTGCTGATGGCTTGCTGCCTCTCCCGCTGCTGGGAAGGAGATAACGGGGTGACGCTGAGCCAGCCCGGTCCTGCTGCCAGCCACACCACCACGCTCAGGCACCCAGGCTGCAGCAGCACTGCTGACAAACCACAGGAGCTTTATTAGGCACAGCCTGCTCAGTCTTGCCCTATATTGCTTCAGGAAGTTAAAAGTTGGTTAAAAATTAGTTCACGATTAGTTAAAAATCAGTTCTAATACATTAAATTTAAAGTTATACATTTTCACGTCCCTCAACAGAGGAAATTAATTTAGAGAAAACAAACATTCCTTTTGCAAGGTTTGAAAAACTAAGATGCTAAACTGTATGGTTTTCACATGCAAAAACCACATTTTAATTTTAAAACACCAATATTTTTATAAACAATGGTCATAAAGTATCACAGAAACAATTTATTTTTTTTTAAGTTTCATTAAGTATCTTTCACGGAAGTCACAATGACTTAGAGATTTTGAGAGAGCATACTGCAACAGTAATCTTCAGAACTTCTCTATTAGATAGCTTTCTATAGATATTTATACACATATATATTGGTAAGTTTGCATAACGGTCTGTGCATTTGCCACTACCATTTATTTTAAAAATTAGCTACATATGTAAAAAAAGAAAACAATGTGATAACATGTTCATTAAATCACATCTAAGTTCCTTAATTTGCAAACTTAAGTTGGGGTTGGTTTTTGGTCATTTACAAGGCCACAATCTGACTGTACAGCAACAGTCCACCAGTGATCCTAATGATGTGTTTAAAAAAAAATCCTTTTAGTGTTGGAAATTATTTTACATTCTGAACTTCTGAAATCCTCCTAAATATGCAGTAACTCTCTATATAATTAGCTTATATTTTGTTTTCCAGTGTTCATAATGCCCTCTAATTCTCCCATTTCTAAATCTGTAATAAAGGAAACAAAAATAATTATAGTTTCTTTCTCTTCTAACTTTCTTGCAGATTACAGTTATAGCAGGGGAATCTGTTGCCACATTTTGAGATTCATTTGCCATATACTTAGAGAGTTCGATTAATTCCATTAAACACAACCCAGTCAAAGACCGCTTTCTGTAAAGAATGAGAAAGCCGGGAAGAATCTTGTTTATCAGATGGGTACAGTGATTAAGCTCCAAGTAGTCTCTATTTTTCACTAGTTCTTGTATTGAGCCAATCTTTGTGATAGTTATGTATCAATGAGGAAAAAAATGTGCTAAAATCTTATCCAAATGAATTATCTTGAAATATTATTTTTCTTTCTGTTCTTTTCATCACTCTGTTTCCTACACAGAAAAAAACACCATTGTTTTGTGGATACTGTCTAAGCATTCTAAAGAGGAACAAGCATTTGAATTTAGATGCAGTGAGGTTGGAAATCGTTCTTCAATATTGTATTAAGATGCTCAGCAAACTGAACACTATAAAAAAAAGTCCTGTGACATGAAGAGATTAACAGTAGCCTTGAAAAGAAACAGTACCATCTCCTCTATTGTACAAGTAGTAAATAATGTGGGGAAAAAAATATGAAATCATTTGTTGAATTCATAACATACAATTTCTCCATTCAAACAAGAAACAACAAGAGGGGCTGACCAGTAGCAGCAAAAGTGGCTGGTGTTAGAAGAGCGGGGAAAAAGCAGCCTAAAGTCATAGTGCTACTGAAAAAACTTATGTTAAACTGTAATCTATAAACTATCCTTTAAGAAGATTGCTTAAGAGCAAGGTAGTCCTCCAAGGGCGTAAAAAGGGGACTTCTTACAATTCCTTTACCATTTAGCACAAAAAAGGACTGAAATTTTAATACAGAACAATGTTGTACTGAGAGCCAGTGGAGGAAGTGCTCTTCAAGGTGAAGTGCTTTCGTTGCGAAAGAATTGTGTGGCCTGTACACTGAATCGGTTGCTTCCACAAAGAGAATATTGTAAATCCAAATAGACTCAATTGCAAGAATCCTGATAATAGATCATATTTTGCTTTAACATTGCCTTTTCACAAAGCCTGCTTGTTCTCTATTTGATCCTAGCTGCAAATAATTCAGCATCCAGTTTGAAATCAGTACTTGAAACAAATTTGGATGGTGTGATCCATGGATAAATATGCTCTCTTTTCCTGTTTGTATGAACCAACTGGTTTTGCATGAGATAACTTATTTTTTTTCCCTCTGGTTCTCTTTAACAGAGAAAGATATTCCTTTGATGCATTTCAGAGAATTTTATCATCTTGGAATTGTTCAACATTGAAACAGCTCAAAGTTCAACCATTTCCTCAAGGTAAAATATTTTTTTCAAGCAAATTGCAATTTTAAGCAGTAGTACTGGGGTGGATTTGTGTGGCTTGTTTGGGGTTTTTTTGTTTGTTTGTTTGTTTGGGGGTTTTGTGTGTTTTTTTTTGTTTTGTGAGTTTTTTTATTTTATTATAATTTTTTTTATTTTAAATATTATTGTGTGCATTCTGTGAAACTCACCTGATATCACGTAGAGGAAATGGCAAGAAATCCCAAAAGGAAAATTCAGATCTAAAATCCTTTATCTACTCCCTGTTTTAGCTGACCTGTTACCTCTTTTCTGTGGAGGTTGTGTGTGAATGTTTCATACATTTGTTTCTTCTAGCTTTACCTAATCCTTCTTGACACTTTCAGAAATGAGTAGAGTCAACAGATTAGATTTATTGGTTACTCTACAGAGTAGAGTTTATTTTCATATTCCATTAAGAAAGATTGAATCCCTTGCATTTATTTGTTAGGAAAATTATACTTTCTATCCACTGGGAATTTTTTGTTTTGTTTTCACATTGCTATGCTAGAGCTCTTAGCACAGATAATAGCTCTGGCCCGTTCCCAGAGAGGGGGATTTCTGTGCTGTGCTTAAGATTCCATAGGACCATGCCAATACCCTGTCCCTGTTTCTACTCCTTTGTTACTACACATCTGCGAGGATGAAATAGTACAATAGCATAATCAGCATTAGCAATGTACATTTTGAGTCATATTTCAGTTAAGGGCAAAGAGTGCACAAAAGTAATTTGAAGGAAAATGAGAGGGAAAATGTACAGAATTTACTTTACTGGCTGACAGTTGTTGGTAATAACAACAAGACCTCAGGACTAAAATATTTCTAGTGATCTTTTGTACATCCTTCTCTATAGCAAAACCATGAGACTAGGGAGTAATCTCTACGTAAATTATCAGCTGGTTGTTTAAATGCTATAATCTCAGGTTTTTTTAAACAAAGCACTAGTGAAATGATGCCGTACTGAATTAAGTTTCAAGCCAAAGTAATTGAGAACAATTCTGTATTTTGTAAATATCCTGCACAGGAAAATACCCTTTCATTCATGACACTGGCATATGATGTCCTTTGTGAAAGCAGTTAAATTATTTCTGGGATTTAGGCATTGATTTTCAGAGTGGCCTTTCAATTCTGAGTGTCTAGAGGACAGATATTTTCTTTAAAATTAATGCTTATTGTTGAAGTCTAAATAGGTTGTAGCACGCACAATAAAAAGTTCATATGCTCTGTAACGGCCTTAGAGGGAAAAAACTCTACCCAAAAAACCACCATAAAAACTAGTTTTATATCAGTAGTCCTGAATCACAGGACATCTTCTAATAAAAGACATTTTCCGTAAGAGACCTCTAAAAAGTCAAAATTGTGCTGAACATAGAGAAGGTTGGGGAAGGGAGATGAGAGGAAACCTATCATTAAGGCAGCTGCCTATATTATCTCACAGCTCATGAGAGCTTCCTCGACAAAGAAAAACTTACCTAAATCAGAAAACTCCCTCAAGCCTTCTGTTATTGTATGGGACAACAAAAGAAGTTTATGACAGTGACATATCTAACTGTTCCATTTTCTTTCACTTTTGCTAACAATCTTTTTATTTCTCTGAATAGTTTTCCACATCCTGTTGCCACTCATGCCATTTATCCACTATTTACAATTCCTGGCCAAGAATCTATAAAAGAACTCAAACCACCTGGAACGATAGAAGATAGTGGCATGACACAATATGTAAATCTAGTGATAAAGTCTGCTAGCATGATGAGCAGTGGAATTCCACCCAGGAGAAATATAGGTGTCAGTCTGCTTTTTGAATTAAATGCATAGGGGAAACTTCCAGGTTCAAAATCCTGCTGAAAGCTGGTACTAGAATTAAAATGCAAGAAAAGAATGAAATAAAGCAACATAAAATACAATAAAGCTGTAGCAGCAATTCCCAACTGGGCTGTTCTTTTCACACTTGCAGGATTAAAATGAATAACTGATGTACTCAGGAATTTCATGAAAAAGAGCTACAGGATTCATTAATCTAGGGAATTAAATTATATAGAATTGGTTCTCTAAGACATTGAAGTTATAGGCAGATTCAATGATTAAAATGTCCCTATCCATTTACTGGTGCAAAACTCCCAAAGAATGTTTATGATATTTATATTTACCAATGCTATTTAGGAAAGTTGCAGTGCAGCAAGCCTAGTTTATGATTTTAATCTGCCCAATTGCTAAACGTTCCATAAAGCAGAAAGTTGTGGGGAAGAGGGCAAAATTAAGCAGAAAGAAAGAGAAATCTCTGAGAACAATAAGAGTTAGAAGGTGATCTCAGATCAGTTCAAAGTAAAAGATTTTCAGTTCGTGATCAAGAAGCTGAGAAGCAGGCAATTGTCTGAATTACATAAATATGTAAATTTTTTTATTAATTTTTCACATCCATATTGCCATGTAGTGGTTTCACCTTGGCTAAATGCCAGGTGCCCAGCAAGCCACTCCATCACTCCCCTCCTCAGCAGGGCAGAGAGGGGAGAGGGAAAAAATAAGATGGAAAAGACAACTCCAAAATCGTGGGTTTAGATAAAGGCAGTTTTAATATAGCGAAAAGCAAGGCCACACGTGGAAGCAAAGCAAAGGAAAAACAAAAGATTATTCTCTACTTCCCATCAGCAGGCGATGTCCGGCCACTTCCTGGGAAGCAGGGCTTCCAAAAGCGTAATGGTTATCCTGGAAGACAAAACGTTGAAAAAAACCCGAATGCCTTCCTTTCCCCCCCCTGTCTCTCAGCTTCCCATTGCTGAGCAGACGTCATATGGTATGGAATATCTCTTTGGCCAGACTGGGTCAGCTGCCCTGGCTGTGTCCCCTCCCAGGATCTTGCCCACCCCCAGCCTGCTGCTAAGGGGGTGGAAGAAGGGTTGGAGACACAGCCTTGATGTGTGCCGGAACTGCTCGGCAGTAGCCAAAACACCGGTGTGTTATCAACACCTTGCTGCTACCAATGCACAGCACTGTGAGGGCTGCTGCGAGGAATTTAACTCCAGCTCAGCCTGACCCAGTACCTGACACCACCCAGTTGACTATGCCACACTCTTATTTTAATCCAACAGAACGCAATGTCCTTAAATGCATCATGCTGCCCATGACAAAAATTATGTGATTCATAACACATTCTAGAGACTTCTTCATCCTTGATCTTCCACACCATTCTTGTTACCTGAGCAGTGTCACTGCATATTGTATCTGTGGTCTTGGAACAGTAACAATTGACTACAGTTCCGTTATTTTCACTAGATTGCAAAATTCAAAGTGTGCTGTCCTCTGTCATGTTAAATCCACATGGCTTTTATAGAGTTTAACAGCTCAGTTTGGAGAAAGTTTTTGAAATAAACTCTTAATAAATTAATAACATAACTCATAGGCTTTCTTAACGTGGAAAGCCCTACTGTTACCGTATCATGATTTCTTGTTCCTTTTCATTCCTCTTGACTTTTTGATTAGCTTACTATCCAACATACAGTTCCTTTTGAGATGGCATGGGGCAATCAAAGCCCATTTTTCACTTACTAAGGAAGTGTCACCTATTTATTAAATATATATATAATCCATTAACAGTGGACTTTATAAAGCTAAATAATTTAAGACCATTACTGTCTGCAGGATATGAGTTCTGGCTTATATAAACTAGTGAATTAAGTCTTTGCCCATTCAGTTACTATGGCAACTTTATGGACTTCCCAGTTTCGGCCGATTTGCACTGAATTAAACAGCCAGAAACTCTGACAGACTCCAGAAAGAAGGGGAATTATGTGGATGAAACTAGCTTTAAAGAAGTGAGATATCCATAGAAACCTCTTCAGCAATTTCTTTTGTAGCAACTTATTTTGGGGGCAAATTTAAACGATCTGATTTAGTGAATCATGGCATCTCTGAGAACTTGTGCATATGCATACGTTTATGTGCATTGAAGTTATCCACTCTGCTGCATACGACGCAGAGAATGATCTCAAGCCCAACACATTCAATAGTCATGAGCCTAAGTGGGTATTTGTATGGTGTCTTGTTGTCATGTCCATATCCTAGATATTTCATTGACTTGATTAGTAATAGTACTCAATCTAAAGAGAAGACAGAAGAGGATACTTGGTTCAGCTATTTTACTTTCCTTTCTTCCTTCAGGTTACCCACAGCAGCTTTTGAAAATTTTGAATATCCATGGGACATTCAAGATGATAGTATGTCTTTACTATCATGTCTGCTGAATGTGTTCCTAACCTTGTGTATAATCTTGTTTATAGCCACAAGAAAATGTTTGAATACTACCACCCAGAGACCTGCACCCAGGCCAAACAGTCAGGGCTGGCACCCTGGGAGAGTACAGGCAGGTATCTAGAGACCTTATCACCCCCAGTGCTTTGGAACTTTACTCCCAAACAACAACGGGGCCCTGAGAGAGTGATTAAATACTTAAAAGGGAAGTGCAGTGGCTATTCCAAGGAGACATAGCTCACTGCACTGTGCTGGGTCCTGGCCACTATCTACCAAATGCTGCTTGATATTATACAGGAGAGAGAAAGGAGGATCAGACTGGCAGGCATGGCCACAACAGACATTGCAACTAGCCAAACCCTTGCAACAGATACTGTAGGTGAACCAAAACCTCAACCCATACCAGTATCAGTTGTCCCTACACACAAGAAGAAATACACAAAAAAACCTCAGTTCACCCAATGAAGCGTGATGATGAATCAGGACTATCACAAGAATAGGAGGGAGAGGCAGAACCAGAGGTCATCACCCAATCCCTATCCATGAGTGAGCTGTGAGACATGCGGAAAGATTTCGGCTACTGTTCAGGGGAGCACATCATTATCTGGCTTCTCTGATGCTGGGATAATGGGGCCAGTAGCCTGGAATTAGACAGTAAGGAGGACAAGCAGTGGGGATCCCTGCCTAGGGAAGAGGGTATCAACAAAGCAGTTGGAAAAAAACCAACAAACTTTCAGCCTCTGGAGGTGACTCCTGTCCAGTGCCAAGGAAAGGTTTCAGTGAAAATGTTGTGTCAGCCAGGAAAGTGGACCACCGTGGAGCAAGGCATCCAGTACCTGAGGGAGATAGCTGTACAAGAGATGGTTTCTTATGACCCAGACAATGCGCATTTACCCACAGATCCTGATGAAGTCCAGTGCACACGACCCATGTGAAGGATGTTTGTACACAGAGCACCATCAGAGTACGTCAACTCACCGGCAGTAGAAGACTGGAAGAGCTAAGAGGCACCAACAGTGGATGAGGTGGCTGCCCGACTCCGGTGATATGGAGTCTGTCTTCCTCCCTGGTCTCGGCTGTGAGGAAACTATCCCAGGAGGTCCAGCAAATCAAAAAGGATATGTCCTACTCCCCACCTGTGCAGACTTGTATCTCAGCTATTCAGAATAAGCATTCCCCTGCTCAAGAGAGAGGATATTATAGAGGGTACACCCCACAAGGCACCCTGTCATTTTACCTGTGTTATCACGGAGAGGACATGAGGAAGTGGGATGGAAAGCCTACCTCGATGTTACAGGCGTGAGTACATGAGCTGCAAGGCAAAACAGTCACAAAAGGGGATTCTTTTAAGAAAAATGCTGCCCCAGTTTCCAGTGGGCGGTTCCTCAGATCAAGTGGAAGGCCTACTCTTATGTGTGATCCTCTCAAAGGGACCTCTAAGTCATTTTTGCAAGAAGTGAGTAGTAAATGTGATGAGCAGGATTAGAGAGGCCCTGCCTCCAGCCAGGTGGAGAAAAGGGACAATTGAGTTTATTGGACTGTGTGGATCCAATGGCCTGGCACGTCAGATCCACAAGAGCACAAAGCTTTAGTGAACACAGGTGCACAATGTACTCTAATGCCATCAAGTTATAAAGTGGTTGAACCCATCTGTATTTCTGGTGTGACAAGGGAATCCCAACAGTTGACTCTGCTGGAGGCTCAAGTGAGTCCAACTGGGAATGACTGGGAAAAGCACCCCATTGTGACTGGTCGAGGCCCCATGCATCCTTGGCATAGACTATCTCCGGAGAGGGTATTTCAAGGACCCAAAAGGGTACTGATGGGCTTTTGGTATAGCTGCCTTGGAGACAGAGGACATTGAACTGTTGTCTACTTCACCTGGTCTCTCAGAGGACCCTTCTGTTGTGGGCTTGCTCAGGGTTGAAGAACAACAGGTGCCAGTTGCCACCACGACAGTGCACCGGCGACAGTACCGCACCAACCGAGACTCCCTGATTCCCATCCATAAGCTGATTCTTCAATTGGAGAGCCAAGGAGTGATCAGCAGAACCCATTCACCCTTTAATAGTCCCATATGGCTAGTGCAGAAGTCCAATGGAGAATGAAGGCTGACAGTAGATTATCGTGGCCTGAATGAAGTCACGCCGCCAATGAGTGCTGCCGTGCCAGACATGCTGGAACTTCAATATAAACTGGAGTCAAAGGCAGCCAAGTGGTACGCCACAATTGACATTGCTAATGCATTTTTCTCGATCCCTTTGGCGGTAGAGTGCAGGCCACAGTTTGCTTTCACCTGGAAGGGCGTCCAGTACACCTGGAACTCACTGCCCCATGTTGGGCACCAAAAATACTGCCATGGTTCAGCCCCAGTCCCAGTTGAGCACCACGCAGCCGCTCGCTTCTCTTTCTCCCCACCCCCACCCCCCAACAGGGAGGAGAAATGAAAGAAAAAAGCAGACTCCCCTGAGCTGTGATAACAACAGATGACAGTTTTATTGGGACAGCAAAGGGAGTGGAAAACAACAATGACAGTACTGGTGATACACAATGCAGTTTCTCACCCACTGACCATACAACTTGGATTGCACACTCAGACCCATCACAAAACTGTACCATCTCTGAGCCGCGCTGCCTCAAGAAGTACAGCCCCTTCCCGACTAGCCCCCCTCTACGCTGAGCATCACATCACATGGAATGGAATACCTCCTTTGGCTAGTTTGGGTCATCTGCCCTGGCTGTGTCCCATCCCAGTTTCTAGTGAAACTTAACGCTATTCTAACCAAACCTAGGATGGAAGGAAAGGAAATGTCTACAAAGCAGACTTGCTGATGGCCAGGTCCAAGGTCAAGAAGTGTCTTGAAAAGTTCCCACTCATTTCAATGGACTTTGAAGTCGTATTTCTTCAGTACAAATTTTCATGAGCCACTGTCAAGGGATGAATTTTGAAAGAAGTACCCAAAGTCTTACAATCAATTTCACAAAAAAATTATGCCTATCTACATGAAGAGGTCTCCTATCTCTTATCCTAAGATTTTCTTAAAATATTACTTCCTAGAGGAAACTCCTCCACTCCTCTCACAAACATAGTAATTATGGCAGTGACGGATAGGAAATACAATCCATGCTTGTTTTACCTGCTCTTTTCCATGAGTTGGAAGCTGAAATTACAGAGACATATAAAAGCTACCAATATAAATAACAATAAAATTTACCAAAATAGTCATGACAGAAATAGTCCTGGTCATATTTTGCCAACCAAACACCGTAAGTCTCTAATTTTTATCGCTGAGTTTGCAGGGTCAAACACTGGTTTATAGTTATAACTATAACTATTGGTTATAGTTGCTTCTACTTAAGAAAATTAATACATACAATGGTATGAAAATAGCTGTAGAAAGTAAATTTTACCCATAATATGCTTTCAAGTTTCATTCAATTTGGTGTTGGTTGATTTTTATTTTTATTTTTAAACTTTGTGTTACTTTGTTTCTTTATTGAGAAAATTTATTCAGGAAATTAATATTTCACCTTTACACATTCTTATTTAAAAGAAACACAGAAATCCTGGAGCTGTTAACTCTTCAAACATGCATCATCTGTGGATAAGTTTGCTGTTTGCAAAGGCCTCATATTTCTTCTTTAGTTCAACTCCCAAGCCTTCTGTCTCCTGCTTTTCAACATGGTTCTTCACAGATCTTTGAAATCTTCTCAGACTACTTCTGCCTTGCATAAACGCTGAACCTTTTCTTGACTGCAAACCTTCTTTTGGTAGTATATGTTGTGCAGCTTCATCATCAAGGTCTGGTAATAATTACTTCTATAATTTTCTTAACCTGGTCTCTTACCTCCTTTGCTCTGGAGAAACTGCTTTGACCATGCAATGCACTGCACTGATGTCACAGCGCCAACACGAGCCTTTGGTGTTTGAAGTATTCTTTTGAAACAACTAGGAGAGTACTTAACAGTGCTTGCTACCAGACATGGGGTTCTTGCACTGAATTTCTGCAATGCCTACAGATTTCCATTGAAAGAACACAGAACCATTTCAGAAGTAATATTTCTGAGTAACTTCAATTGAGTTAAACTGGATATATCTATATATTTCAGCTAAGTCTGACTTTTAAATCTGAGGAGAAAACAAACATGCAAAGGACCTGCCTGCTGTTTCCACAGTCCTGCCCTATGGGAGTGTGCACAGAGCAGGAGACAATTAATGTCTGTGAAAGTGTTCTGTGGACTGAAATGCCCCTGGACCAGCACACTTAGTGCTCATTTGCAATGCAGGTCTGACTCCACGCCTAGCTTCTTTCTTTCCTAATCACTGTGTGAAAATCAAGTCTTGCATTTTAAACACCAGGCTCTTCTAGTCACTCACTTCTTGTAATTTACAACTCACGAGGATTCCTATCCTATTAATGTCATCCTAGCCAGGATTTACTTTTAGTGTGAACTCCTATTTTTGCCTCTCTCCTTCACTTACTTCTTGGCTTAAGAAGCTTTCTCAAGTGAAAGAAAACGTAGGTGATTAAGTTTAATTTTTTTTTAGTTTGATTTTGAGCTTGTGCATTTTAACACTGTAGTAATGCATAAAATACTGAGGATACCTGCTCAGTTGTAGATACAAAAGCTAAGGCTACAAAGTACATATGCACTCTTGAAATAGGCAAAATTACCCTCTGGATGATTCACAGGGACTCTGGCTCAACAATATAATACAGCACAATTTATTTTTTACAATAGGTTTCTATGAAGTAGAATATCAAAAGAAATCTGTACAGAGAGGTCTGACTGAGCAGTAATATTGAACACGGAAGCAACAGAGGCTCACACAGGTAACAAGGGGATAATGACATACAAAGATTAGAGAGAGGTAAAAAACTTGGATAAAGATGCCATAAATTGTTATTGTAGATGAGTTACGGTGTTGGGGACAGAACTGACATGTGCGCAGGTAGTTCATCAATCTTAGGTGCAAACAGATAAACAGTTTTTAAATGAAGAATGAGAAAAAAAATGGGGAGAGAACCCTCAGTGTCTTAGCTTCTCAGTGAGAAAAGAGAATTCAATGTAGGGTAGAAAGAGGAAGAATCATGTTGTAGTAAGATAAATTCTGGTTGGAAAAGGAAAGAAATTAATGAAAAGTTAAAACAAAATACCCAGAAAATATGGAGAAATAACAAATATTTTGCCAGCTTCAGAGAGAACTGAATGCCTGGCTTTCTTCTATTGAGAGTATTAGTGCAGAAGATAAGTACTCTTATCAACTAACAGCAATTAGTTGAAATAATATCAGCTGAATTTTGAGGGATACTTTGAAGTCTTTAGCCATACTCAATTTTTAATCACATTTTCCACTGCTCTCACTCAAGGGGGTTTTTTGCCTATTTTGTTTCCCCCCCTCCTCTAAAATAATGTAATATACTTGAAGAATGACCAGAATTTAAGGACCTGAGATAAAAGCGTGTTTAAAAGGCAGCATTTTACCAAAAGTATAGTTAGGTGTTCAAGGCACCAAATAATAGCTAGAAACTTTTCAAAGGCTATTTCCTACATAGATATAATACACTATAAAAACCACCCAACAGTACAGTACGACCTGAACAATGACTTTTAGAAAAGCAAGTTTCAACACAAATTCTAGCAGTGTTCCTGACTTTCTGATTAATGGATTTTTAGTCAAAAGGGAATTTATAATTAATAAGAATGTCCCAAGATATCTTAATTCAATTCAAGGTAAAAGACTATGTTGAATGATAATGGAAGTCTAAACAGTGTTTTCCTCTCTCATTTTGCAGGGAGATATATTGCACGTACCAAATAGCAAAATGATGGGAAAAAGAGGAATTTTATTTTATGGATAAGCCTGAAAGCAATGGACAAAATTTATGCTCTGATATATCATAGGAAGAAAAAGCAACTTGACTATGAAGAGTGTCAAGACCTAGGTCCCAGATACTGTGCAACTTAGATTTTTTATTTTTTATTTTTTTTTAATTGAAACTATTCAGTGATGTTATGCTAGAATATGGGAATACTAGAGGGGTCTAAAGTAACTTGCATCCTTTAAAAATAACTTTAAAATCAAGAATTTTTGGAGGATGCAATATCAACAGCTAGAAAAGGCATTCTATTTCATGATTTATTTTTTTTATGGTTCTCATAAAATGTGATTCCATTTTAAAAAGTTAAAAAAATATGCACAATTTGTAAAACTGGTGGGATTTGTTGGACTGTAACTGGAATATTTTATTCCACATCTTGAAACAGAAAAGAAAATAAATCCTTTTTTGAAAATCTTTGACATGAAATTGATTATACAACACCCTTTATTTGGCCTGGATGATGTAATGCTCTATTCCTATTCTGTTCCGAGTACCTCGGTGCTTGGAAAGTGCTTACAAAGTTAATGGAATCAAATAAGAACCGTGTTGGATTAATATATCCTCGATATCCTCGATATAGGAGAGATAAAAAAAGGATATTAGACTTAAACATAATTGATATTGTGAGTGAAGTAGTAAGTTCCTGGTAGTGGAGCAGAACAGTGAAATATTAAAAAAAAGGAACAGAGGAGAGACAAGCTTCTGATCATTGCAACCTAAGCAGAACTTGAACTAAGGTTACTCTATTGCAAGAGATATGTAAACATCATCAGCTGAGAACTAGACTAAAAAAATAAAAAGGCAAGAAACAATACTGTATTTTTAGCAAGTGTGTCAATTCAGTCTTTTCCATCTCTACTTCTCACTATTCTGAAAACTACAAATACCCTTCAGCTTGTTGTGTCTATCAAAAAGCAGACAAATTCTACCCTTTCCTGTCATTTTTAGCCTTTCTGGGGGAGGTGCATTCTTTCAGCATTTTTCCAACTGTCTTCCAGTGTGATGATGCACAGAGTGCATGAATGTATCTATGCAAGAGACATTATCTGTTCATGCATTTAATTTTTATCTTTAAACTATAGTATATATCAGGGCAGGTTTTCTAGTTTATAATGAAAATTCTTAATAATGTTAAAAGTAATCATTCCCTGCTTTGTTTACCTTAATGTGTTTTATTAATAAACAGCACAAAATGAGTTAATGAAAATAAAAAGGTATATTTTTTTCTTTCCTTACTTTTTTTTTTAATATGAAAGTATGGTTTCTTTAACTGCTTGTAAGGGAAGTTTTTATGACGAATTATTTACTTTACAAGTGAGTCCTAGTAAGTTTCCCCAAATATAAGCATCTGAATCTGATTTCAGTCCAGTTTCTGATTGACATAGACTGGATTATTTCAGTTAAGGTTGTTTCTGATTTATCTCATTTTATGTGGAAAATTGACTTTAAATCCAAATGCACCAGTTTAACAATAAATCAAATTATAACAAAAAGCATTTGTTTAACTGAAATGTTGAAGCTTCTTTTTATCTTTAGGCATTTCATGTTTGGGGGAATAAGTTTGTTCAAAAAAATGGGGAAGGTGAATTCATTGTGCTATTAGTTTTAATGTATGCAAAAAAAAATTATGAATGAATGTGGAAAAAAAAGGAACCTGAATCCTAAAGAGAATTTTGGAACATTTCATGAAGTGCCTTCCTGAAAATCATCTGGCAAACAGATTCAAGTGTGAGTCACAGAATGTGGTCCTTTACATCGTTATGCTGACAAGTGGTTCTTCAGTACTGAGTGGTATCCTGCAGAGCTGAAAATGTTCCAGTAGGATTTGCCCAGTGAATCAAACATCTTGTAATTGGATTTTCTACTACTCTACAATAAAAATCAAATGCCAGAAGGCAAGATTTTCTGGTTTTTACTGTGTACATGTGTTAGTCTTTTTAATCAGCAAAATATTTATGCTAAAAGACATGGATTTAGTCATAATTTTCTAGAGCGCAAACTATCTTAAAAATAAATAATAGTCACAGTTAAGGAAAGCCACAATTAAAACTAAACATTTACTTATTTTTAGTGTAGAGTGCAGTGTACCACAACTACTGGCATAACTGAATCTTTTAGCATCCCAGCATCTGTTTACTAAATTGATTTTTTCATCAGAATAAAATTGCTGAAGCTATAGAATGACTGCAGAAAATGAACATAATTTTTCATAAAATTAAGTCCTAAGGTAAGCATTTAAATTTTCCTTTAGCTAGGAAGAAGCTGGACTAAAGTAGGATGTAGTTGTATGGCAGAATATTCTGTGAAAAGGAACTAAATATAATAATTAATTTACCAGTGTTTAGACAAGAGACACAGATACTCCTACTTTATTTGCCTTTCTTTTTCTTCCTTACAAGAAAGTGAAATAGGAATAGCTGTGTCTCTTGTCTATGAAACTATTCACCAGATAACTCCTTCAGTTAGTAACATGTGGAAAAGCTAAGCTTCCAAAATAAAAGAAGGTGCCATACCAACCTGGGAGAAATCCTAAAGCTTAAATTACCTCTAGGGAATCTGCTGGAGATTCACGTGTGTGTCACTGTGACATTCTTGGGGATACCTCCTGGTTCTTCTGGGATTTCAGAAGACTTCAAGAGAAACTTTTATGTTTTCTTTCTTGCTTCTCTAGTATGGATAGACTTCTGCCTACTCCTTGTCATACTTTGAAGACTCAAGATTTTGTAATCTGAAATGGCATCTGAGCTTTTTCTATGGTGTCACAGATATTATAGTAAAATACTGGGGTCAGATAATATGTGTTAACATACTGCCTGGAAAGACAATCAGTAAACCATTATAAAACAATAAGAATGACAGGATTTCTAGTCAGTCAGCTTGATTAAAATCCACAGACTTAAAGACACCAACCAACTAACAAATTAATTTCTCTAAAGCTATTTTTTTCCATGTATAACTGACAGATAATTACTCTGGGAATTCTATATAATAGTTTGAAGGCCTTCCCTAATGATACAATGGCATATTTAGAAAATGGAGAAAATAATGTACCAATTAGAATGAAGTGAAACTTATATCACATTGATAACATCTAAGTAATTGGTCTCCATGCAGCTGTACTGTGTTAATATGCACGACCAGTTAATAGAATTTGGTCAAATGTCACATCGAAATGTGCTTTAGAGAAGACACTTCTCAAGGTTAAGTAGTAGCTTTTAAAATAGCTAGTCGTGCAACAAACTAGAAAGACTATTGTTGATACAGCTCTAATTAACTGACTGAAGACATTTTTACATTTTAGATGTTAGCTCTGGGAGGCACAATATAATTAAATTGAGGATACTTGCTAGATGTAGCAGTCCAAATTTATTAAAAGAAAAAAAAGTGTGTGAAAGACCAGTAAGTCAAAAAAGACTAAATTAAAATATCTAGATTCAATACAAATAATAGCTAAAACTAAAACCAATATTAAATATTAAACTAATCGTAAAGAAAAGAAATCAGTCAGATAAACGTAAGCTGACAGGCATTACAGAAAAGATGATCTGAGTTCCAGCAGGACTGATATCAAATTTACCCATTCAGAAGAATCAATCAATCAATCAATCAATCACACAATATGTATGTAGCATATGACAACTGTGTTATTCAGTAAAAAATTAAGTTCAAACAGCAAAATATATTATTGCAAATTTTAGTCCTTTCTTCCCACTGCTGGTTTTTATCAACTCAGTTAAACATTACTGTCTCAATACTGACTTCTGTGCCAGTCTATGATGGTAGTTATCAATGGAACCAGAGGGCAAATCCAGCCTGGTTGGATCTAAATATGCCATACTTATTCCTTAAGGGTTTAGTATGCCTTTGTCTAGTGTTTCCAAATAAAATACTTAAAATACATGAAGAATAAAAAACTTACATAAGAAAAATGTCATGGCACTGATTGCAAAATATCAAATCACAGCTAAAAATCAATGAAAATGATAATGAAGAGTTTCTAACACACGAAACCTGTAAAAAATATTATCTACCTCGTGAAATTCAGCAACAGTAAGAAGCATCAAGAATAACATTAAGTCCACCACTTTACACACTCTGAAAGATTTTATCATTGTTCTATACAGATTTTAAAATAAACAAATAAATAAATAAATACCACAAAATACATTAATTAAATAAACTAGTTGATATATATATGATTAATTCTTTGGGAATTACAGAAGTAACATAGCCTAGGTGTCTATCATATTGTGTGAAATCTGAACTGGTCAATGAAAATGAGTCCATATACAGTCTGTTCTGGAAGAAGAATAGAGCAGCAGCACTGTAATATATTAGGTTTATCAGTAATCAGACATATAAAATCCAACTATGACAAACAGCCAGTAGACATAGACAAATGAAAAAATGTGTAGTTGAAACTATGAAGGTTATTTTTTTTTCCAACACAGTAATCTGTGTTAGTTACAAATATCCTTTCTTCTTCATCCTATTAAGTGAAAATTAAAATAGTAGCATACAAGGGAGACAAATTTCACTGTAGTCATAATAATACTGATGCACAAAACAAAATTTACAACTGAAACAATATCATATTAAGCCTCTGCTTGAGATAAGAAATGTGTGTCAGTAGCTGCATATTAATAAATTAGATTGACTTACATGAATTTTTCTATTTTGTTGTAGTTGTTGTTTGCTTGATATTATTAAAACAAGCAAAGGCAACATCAAATTACACAAAAGGAATATCTTTCACTTTGGCATTTTTGGTTCTGCTCAGTGCTTTCAAGAACAGAGAGCTTTATTTTTCTCAGGAATCACTGTTTCAAAATCCTGATCTAAAGTCAGAGCAAGTACATATACATGATGGTCCTAATGGTCTCTATTTAATGAGTATCTACCACATCCCTTGTCACCGTGTTCCAGTGTTTTGTTACCTCCTAATTAAGAAGCCTAACATATCAAATTATGGGGGTTTTGTTAGAAAATTAAGTGTTTTTTTCTTATTTTTAGGCTAACAGAACTGGATCTGAATTTATCTCCACCTTCACTGTAATCTTTTATTTGGGGTTTTTTAATGCTTTAGAATGCTGGTTTTTGTCTGCCCTTAGTCTTTTAATTTTTCTACCGATGAATATATAACTTCACAGTTATATATAATACAAAGGCTGTATTTATTAAATCTCTTTTTCTTCCTGTTGTTATTCTTGCAAAGCTAGGCAGTAACAGGTATTATTTTGTAATGACATGGTCATAATTTAAAATAAATTACCATTATTAAATAAAAGACAATTCAAAATCACCACACCTACAACTAATATCCAGTTTCAAATGGTGGCAGGATGTCATTTGGTGATGTTTCTAGAACAAACCTAAAAAAGGACTCTTCAACTTTGTGCCAAGAAAGTAAATCTGTTAGTAGTCTACAGGAAACTCATAATTTTCATTGGGTATAAAAGGAAGATACTGCTTTAAAAGCTGTAGCCTACTTATTACCACTGAAATTGATATTCTCATTACTCTGTTCTAAGTATCAGTCTTTATTGTTGCAATCCAATGTGAGGAAGAGAGAGTGGAGATGTATTTCCTGAAGAATAGGACAGGAGCAGAGAATTTCCCATTCCTCTTGTTCCCTTAGGAAATTATTAGTGATAGCTCATTTGCTTATCTCTGAAAATATATTTGTCTTTTTTTTTTAATGAGAGATTATTCTATTAAAAATGTATCTATTTGTGCCCTTCACCATAGCACCTAAAAGCTCTCTGCTTTTACTAATCCTGCCTTCTGCTGCATATTATAACACAGAGTACAAGGTCATTTCATTTACAAAGACCTTACAAATTGAGGTGAAACAAGAGACAACTGATGGAAAGGCAAAGACAGAGGAGTACAAGGGAATACCAAGACAGTACTAGTCACTGTGGTAGGCAGCAGTCTCAGCACAGAATCACCTTGAACACTGTGAACACTTTGTATCCTTTAAGTAGCTAACACTGAAATTCAGATTTTTTTTTTAATTTATTTTATTTTTTCAATGAAAGACTAGAAATAGAGGAGGGAGTAAGAAATTACTTTCTGGATATTTTACAAGAGCTACTTCTGAGAGTGAGTTACAGTCTGTGGAAGAGAAAGAAGGTGATTATTTCACAAGGGAACAAGTGGATTTAGAAAGAATGGTAACATGTGCTCGCCAGAGGCTGGAGGCAATGTCTCAATGCCAAATGAGTAGGAAGAGGTTGGAAGCAAATATGCTTTGAAAGGTCCTAGAAGTAAAGGCAAATTGAGTATGTCTGATATAGCAGAGAAGAGAAAACCAAAAATACATGTAAGTCTCAATTCCGTTACATAGCTTTATGTTTTTTACAATAATTTGCCTACCATCTGTATTTTTGAGTTAAAGTCTTAATAAACATAACAGCGTGTGACATGTCAAAATCTAAAAATGTTTATTCTCCCTCAATTTGTCCGAGACTTGATGCTTGAATCCATGTATCATGGGCTATTAACATAAATTAATAAAGAGGAGACACTGAAATGTGCAAAAATATTAATTATGCTCTTTAAGCTATTCCTTGCTAGTGGCTAACTGCTAAGTGCCTTGCTAACAGGTGGCCAGCAGTAGACCAGCGTAGCCATATTCTGTACCCTCACTATGTTGATGTGTATACACGGTGTCTGTCAGATGGGTTTTATAATGAGTGTCTGTTTGGCATTCATTCTGCATGAAAAACCGCCCTACAAGCCTAAAATACCTTGTTGAATAAGGTGGGTGGTGTCAGAACAAGCAGCCAAAACACTAGTTAACAGGTAGCCAGAAGCCTTTGCTATGCCCAGACTGAACACCTGTCTCCTCATTTGAATAGCGATTGAAATAATTTTTGTTATGATTCCTCAAAAAGGTCTCTGACTATTCGACTTTCATTGTTTGGGTTGTCTGTCCTTTACTATGCACTGCAATAAAATGAACGTTCATTTTCAAGATTAGCTTCTGTGCAAATTGCTCTGTTGTACAGAGAGAATCTCCAAGGCCTTTAGGCCTTTTAAGTCTCACTCAAGCTTTATTTGTGAGCCAAGTTGAGCTTTGTTGGCCTTGTCTTCCATGTCACAAATATTATTCTTACAGCTTTAGGAAAACAAGCAATTTTCCACAGAGAAGTAAAACTAGAGAGTACCCAACTCACATTCCTTCCATTCATGTCTCATCTTGCACTGTTACAGCTTTACAGGTGAAAAACAGAAAATGTGAAGAAATTGGAACCTGCACTTTGACACCTACAATTCTATATACCTTACTATTAGTACTCTTCTTCTCAGTAAATATCATACGCAGATTAACAGAATAATGTTTAACATCATGTAAAGGTGCTGGAAGGAAATAAATAGTTGTCTATATGACCTGTCTGTCTTTTTAAGCAATTATGGCATTTCTCTTTGTGTAAAGATGGATATAACATTATTATTTAAACCATGATTTTAAAATACATAAATTCATACTTTATCCTGGAGAGGTAAAAGGCTTATGGATTTTTCAGGCCTAAAGTAAATGTAGTCAAATATTTTTTACATTGTGTTGTGCAGACTGACTGCTGATAAATTTATAAACCAGAGTTCTCCTGCATAGGAAATGTTACTCTTCAAGGCTAGAGGGTTGAAAAGAATGGATAATGCCACCACTAAGTAAGGTTTTAAGACTTGAAATGTGTGCAGTAAGGATTTTTAAAATTGTCCTTTTGGCCTCATAGAAGATGGCCATTCTTAACTGAGCATTGCAATTTATTTAAAATTCAGTTTCATTTATTGTACCAAAAATCACTGAAAAGTCAATAACAGCACACAGTTCATGCAAAGCCTTCATTTTCTGAAAGAATACTTTGTGCCAATGAAACTAGCTGCAGAAACATGCAGCTTTCAAGAAGCATTTGCCCTTTGTCTGCTTAATTGAAGACAAGAATATCAGAGGTGGTAAATTCTGTTAAGACAATTTCTATTGAATCAGGAAGGAGAAAGGTTCGCACTTTAGCTGCTTCTTCATGGCACCCTACCACCTTTGGCATTTTTGCAGGCATTTTTCTGAGTTAGGAAAGAGGGAAAGAAGAGGTTAAAAAAATATCTGCACTGCTCTGTTTCAGCTATCAGTCATCAGGGGCACTAAGGCTGGATGTTCACCCTTCAGGCAGTTCTGTGACTGCAGCTCAAAATGAACCCTGTCTAAGCAGAAACATACAATTATTCCAATCAAATTATTCCTAGGCTACACAATACAATTACCCAGCTTAATTTGGAAGATGAATTAATTGAAGGATGATTTTCCTATTTTGCATAGAAAGTCCCTGTGTAGGAAATTCATAAAGGAAAGTTGAACATTTTAATGACATAGTCTCTGAGAGAATCACTATTTTAATCAGAAACAGATTTTGATTCAGCTCTTTCCTTTTAGGGAGAGGAGTAGGCTTTAACACTGTAAATCAGCTCTTATATTAGCACAGAATCTATATATAAAAGTGGAAAGACAAAAGTGATGCTTTGTCATTGTTTTCCTTTTTCCTCCTTCTCCACAGATGAAAATTGATTGAAAGAAGGGTTCAACATGAATTTCTCCACATTGCTGTCTCTCACGCTGATGCTGGTACAACTTTGGCCTTGCTCTCCAAACACGCAGAACCACAGTGCTCACAACATGGAGCGGTCTTTCACAGCAGTTCGAAGAGTGAGACGCGGATGGGTATGGGAGCCCCTTTTTGCAACTGAGGAACAGAAGTCAGTGGGTCCTGTGTATGTTGGACAGGTACGAGAAGTAATGAATCAAGGTCAGATAGAACATGTTGATTAGCAACTTCCTACCTTGACTTGGAATACCAAGCGTCTCCAGTGAACTGGAAATACCAGAAAAGATAGAAAAAGGAGCTCAAGGGGCTGTAATTAGACAGCACAAAATCTGTCCTTTCCTGTGACCTTACTTATGGTCAGAGAGCTCCAACAGCTGGAAATCACGGCAGTACCAAAGACCTTCCTTCACCTAGGTCTGCTGTCAAGGAAACTCCACATTCATTTTGTTACTAAAACTAGTTTTATACGCAGCAGACGAAGGAGTCAAGCTGAAAAGTTCCTTTCTGTCTTCTGAATGAAAGTTAAGGACTCATTTATCAACATCTGGCAATTTGCTTGTGCTATTTTTGGCACTGCATCAAAGCAGCCATACTGAGTGCAGTGTAGTTTACAAACAGTATTTAGTATGATTTTCTATTACACTAAGTAGCAGCTGATTTACCCCTCATTAATTTTTAATGAAGCAGATTAATACTAAATCCTTTTACCACTGAGAAACTACAGGAATCTGCATGGTTCATTAGATTAACGTAGGTTTAGCACAACAAGCAATTATTTTTCACCCTCCTTTAAAAATGTGCTTTAAGATAATTGTCTTTAATGAGACTTTATCTTATCCTTTCTTCTCTCGATTATTATTATTATTATTAATTATTTATTATTATTATTTATTTCTGTATCCTAGAAGTAATTGTAATCTTGAGATCTAGTTTTCTTTCTTTAAGGCACTTTCTAGATGAATGAACCAAAATAAGTTTAACTGCTAATTAACTAGCACTAAAATTTAATTGAGCCCAAAGGGTGAAGTGCTCAAAATTCATTAATTACTTTTTCACAGCCCCTTCGAAGTAACTACTATGGAAGTGTGATGTCTCACTTCTGAAAGAACAAGTGTAGTCATACTCATTTTTTAATTATTATTACTTTTCCCATAGCTGGCAAGCAGTTTCCTGTAAAAGAAACTTCATAAATATCATGTATTCTCATACAGTGTTAGAAAAATTTCATAATCTTGCCTTTCTATTTCTCACAGGTAAACTATGGGGATTTTTTATTGAAGAATATGGTTAATTTATTGCAGTCTAACCGTTGTCTGATCAGACATATTTTCTGTGTCTTTTTATCGAGTAGACTGTGCTCTGTTTTCAGTAAATGAAGTGACAGTCTATGATCAACACATGAATTTTTAGTAAATAAGGCCCTGAAGGAAACTGCTTCAACGAAAATACAAAGGTAGACAGTCTTTGTTTTTACATCACTATTCCATATCAACTTATTTTCTCAGTCAGATTTCAGTTAATCTTCAAATTTCGTATAACATAGACTCATGAATCTTTTTCCATTATCATGTTTACAAAAAAGAAATGTGTCCATTAGCGCTTCAATGGCAGATATATGAAGACAAGTACATAAATTCTTGGTCCCAGTTCTCATTAACCACAGAAAGATCATTTATTCTTTTGTGTCTGTCCTGTCCTACCCAGTGGGTGTAAGGGAGAGGTAAATTTTAATTCTTTGTGCGGTAATCAGGAGTAATGACAATTACTCTAGAGGTTTAAACAAACTACAAATTTACTTAAAACTCATCAGATCTACAAAAGATAGAGGCTTGGCAAAGTTTATAAGAGCACTTAAAACTCAGTGGAATCACAAGAGACAATGGCCTAGCAAAACTTGTGATGAGATTACCTTAGTGTGCCAAAAATGAAGTTAGAGACAAAGAGAGAGAAAAGGAAAGAGATAGAAAGAAAGAGAAGAGAAGATAAGAGATATCACCATCCTGGGTCCAGTGGTCTTCTCTGCTCATAGTTGTGGTCCTCAGGTGGCAGGCGAGCGCTGAAAACTTGTGTTTTCCCCTTTTTATAACCCAAAGTGCCTGGCCCATAGGTGGGGGTTTGTCATCACTGCGCAGTCACAGTATGAGCTCAGGAATGTTCCAGAAAAGAGTCGGTGGGTTATGGGGGCCTCAGGGGGTCTCACTGTCTCCCCCCACTTCAGGGCTGAGTGAGTTACGGCCCCTCACAAGCACGTACGCACAGGAGGTAGATGGGCTTTATCCGGGCATTTCAGGGAGAGAGGAAGGGGCTCACAAGATGGGATCCTGCCTCCTGCAGGCTCTGTTGTGGTCGAGACAGGTGTTTGCCACATTCCCTCATTATCAGTCCATCCCTGCTTGTGTCAAGATGAATGTTTGGGACATTCATTTTTTATCGGAGCCTCACAGTGTCTGGCTTAATAAAACATGTAAACTGAGAACCTTCAGTTTGCTTTCTCAGCAACCGTTATCTGTAAGAGACCTCTCGTTTAACATGGTCAAGGTCATGAAAATCTTTTGGGGATAAAGAATCTGAGTGAAGTGGTTCAACACAGGTTATGTCTAAAGAGCCAGTCCAAGGCATGCTTCCAGTCTCTAAGGGTTTGATGCACTCTGTGATCACATCTGAACCCCATCTTAGGTTAAAGATTTAGATATTCATCACCTTTCCCATGCTCTGAGGTTCATGACAAGGAAACCTAGATTTATGGATCAAAAGGAATCTGTGGTGCCCTTTAGCCAGATGCCAAATTTGAATGGTGCTAAAATGAGTTTGACCAGACCATTCATGAAGGGGTGAACTTGCCCCATGTTTTGCACACAAGTACTTATGTTGAAAACATTTGACTTTAAGTTCTTCATGTTTTAAATGGCTTTGAATTCCCTATCCTTGAAAAGTCTCTCTCTTGTACTGGCAAGGGGAATTAACTTTGTATAATTTAGGGTTTAAATACTGTGACAGAACTCAGAGCAGGAACTCAAAACTGTGTCCTAGTCCTAGTCACATTCTGAATACACTGTCCATTTGATGTATAGAGACATTTGCGCATGACAAAAATCTTCAAAAAGTATAGGTATTGTTCCAAAGAAAAGATAAAATTATTTTTGCAACTTCATAAGCTATTAGTAAATATGTGTCCTTTACATTCCACATTTACTTTTTTCCCCCCTCTGTGACCTCATATCCTACACTGACCTATAGGGTCAATAAGTGTGAAGCAAAACAGTGAGATTATTGAAGTCGGTACGTAGACATATTATTTGCATTTAAACTCTGTTGCTTTGCAGGAGAAGCAGGTTGAATAATTCATGCTTTTTAAAATTGGATTTTTCAATGATTACCCAGGCTCTTGGAGATTTTGACATCTTTTGTTCTAAACTCAAAATAAAGAAAGAAAAAATTAGAGAATTAAAGATACAAGAGAAAATCCCATAAAATTCAACTGTGGCTGCTTGACATGTTAAGAAATTAAGCTATTTGTATTAAAAAAAGTAGTGTTACAGATTGTTAACATTAACAGAACTATATTGTTGGCATGAACAAATGCAGCTGGACCACAGTGGTCTCCAGGGCTCAGCTTCATTAGAGGAATCATCATCACAAAGTTCATCTTTGCAATACAACAGAGGATGCAGTTCACCCTGAAAGGAAATGGAAAATGTCTATCAATTTATTTCAGAATAAGTAATACAGTCTTATAACACAGAATGGCTTTCCATCTCTTTAATATTTCAAGAGAAGTAGAACACCACTGTCTCTCATATTTACACTTAGTATTGCTGAGTACAGAAAAATATATAAAACGTACAAAGTACACTTGTCATTCATAATAATAAAAAATTTAGATAATGCTTAATGACCTTTGCCTTGTTTTCAGCAGAAGTTTATGAGAGATGATAAAGCAATGATCTAAAGTAGGTACTCACATTCATTGCTTTGACTTCAAGGTGGCTGAAACATCTTTTTTTCAGGTTTACCATGCGATTATATCTGTTATATCAATACTTTAAGATGGAGCCATGATTGGTTGAAAATGTGATAGTACCCTTTTAAAAATATTAATATCCAAGAAGGCTCACTAGTGACAGGGTTCACTGTAGAATGAAAACAAACAAAGCCTAAAATGAAAATTCCAAAAATATATATTTCTCTCAAAATGTGACTTACTTTTCTGTTTTGTACTTGCAGCTGAAATCGGATTTAGACAAGCAGAATGACAACCTAAAATATATTTTGACTGGGGAGGGAGCTGGAAGCATTTTTATCATTGATGAAAACAATGGCAAAATTTATGTGACACAAACGCTGGATCGAGAAAAGAAACCCTTCTACACTCTAAGAGCACAAGCAATTAACAGGAGCACTCAGCTTCCTGTTGAACCTGAATCAGAATTTATTATCAAGGTTCGAGATATCAATGATCAAGAACCACAATTCTTGGATGGACCTTATGTGGCCACTGTTCCAGAGATGTCCCCTGAAGGTACATGTTGTGAACCAAACTCTTTATTTCCTGATTTTTTTTCTAGATAGCTATATTGATATAAAATCTTAATAGCGTATCTTATAGACTATCTTTCAGTGAGAAAGAAGCAAATTATTTTACAAGCTTGGAAATTTGCAAAGGTATGCGCTTAAACTGAAGGTTGTGCATACCTCTACTTAACATTCTTGCCTTTAAATATTTAGTTACTTACATGTATCGAAGTCCTTTTACAGAATCTGGATACATGCTTGGACTGACTGTAAAGTGACTTTCCCATCAGTGATTCAACCTTAAAATTGGTACTTGTTTAAAAATATGACATTACCATTTGAAATAGGTGAAGTACTGTAGCCAGTTGACACTGCAAAGAAGATTTGCGGTTGACAGATTTCACTACTTTTTCAATCACTGTAGCACCCTAGTCTCTAGAAAATTGTTCAGTGTATGATTATTGTTACAACCTGTCAGCTCTTCAAGTTTCTACCAACCCACAAGAAAAGTAGCACGCATGTAAACTTTAAAGTCCTCTGACCTCAGCTGACTCTTTTAAGGACATAAATATAACCTTGGCTGAATGGAAAAGTACTCAACAGCATCCTTCAGTCCACTCTGATTCTGCTTAATAGCTAAAGAATATGTCTTTATTATAACCTGTGTAGTATAGATTATATTATACTGTAACTGGAGAAGAATCACATTCACACCACAGGCACTCATGATTCCTCCCTATCTCCCACCCCAAAAGACAGGGATAGTTTCCTTTCTACAAGTAGTGGGTTAAGAAGAGGAATGGTATGAAGCTGATGTGGGGCTTATGTGATGACCATCTTCATATCATGTAGGATGCCTACCTATTCACACTACCAAGCTTCTTTCCCATCAGTTAGCTTTTCTTTGGATTAGATGGTGTGTAGTGAAGGACTGCCTTCTGATTTCCCAAGCACATGAATTGTAATCTTCCTGTCAAGAGGAATAACTTAATCCTTACACCTCTTCTATCCCACTTCCACATTATCTAAGAGACTTGTAACATGAGCTGTTACATATCTGGAAACTTAAAACAGCAAATATGAAGCAAAGTTAACATCTGACAAATATAGGTTTATGTATACGTATATGTGTACAGACACATATACATACATAATGTGTATACATATACATTTAAATCCTTAAACAAAGTATAAATGCAGCTGACATAAAAAATCATATTATAAATGCTGCTATCTCCAAATAACTATCTTCAAAATGAGAGGAAAACTGCATTCTTTAAGTCTTACAGAAAGCATCCCAATAATCTTTTAGATTTGTAACCCTATCACTTTTGGTTACTTCTATTGCAAATAATATTGAAAAGAAATTCAAGTATTGTTCTACTTAAAACTGTATGTATTAATGAGGGCATTAACTTAATAGCATCAATGATCATAAAAGGTATGTTTCATTCAGCAATATCCATTCAGTTTTCAGGGCAGATTCACTGAATCTTTCACTAGGAGCTATAAACTTTATCATCTTCTGCCAGACTGGATAACAGTTGCAAGGAAAAGATATTCATGCCTGAGGTTTAATCAAAAGTGGTGTTAGTAATCTAATTTCTGACAGGAAGCAGGATCTTACCACGACTACCAGCAATAGCTACAAAAGACATCCGTTTAATCAACTTATTTCAAATCACCCTGCTTATACCACCTTCTCCAGAGTAATCACTTTTGGGTGTGTGATTGTTTCTTCATTGCCACTTTCTTCCATACAGACTTATTTGTCTTAAGACTTCTGCATCTTTTGATCAAATAACTTTTTCTAACATAATTTGTTGCTTGTTCAGAGGGTACTTTTAGCCTTCACATCTTACTCATTCACTCAGGTTTGGAGAAGACAGGTGCCTTGTCAAGGACCTTTGCATTTCTCTTTATTTGGTCACAGTAATAATGGTCATAAATCATTGCCTAGAATTATCTGGGTATTTTTATCTGGCATTACACAGATTGAGAGCTTTGACAATGCTTTTTTTTTTTTTTTCCCCTGTGGTAAAACATTGTTTACGGGCCCTTAGTCAGCCATGTTGAAAGGGATTTGGGGGTCTTGGTCAACAGCAAGTTGAACATGAGACAACAGTGTGCCCAGGCTGCCAGGAAGGCCAAGCCTATCTTGGAGTGCATCAAACATGGCATTACCAGCCACGCTAGGCATGTGATTGTCCCACTCTACACTGTGCTGCTGCGGCCTCATCTCGAGTGCTGGGTGCAGTCTTGGGCACCACAGTACAAAAAGGACATAAAACTATTGGATATTGTCCAGAGGAGGGCAACCAAGATGATGAAGGATCTAGAGGGGAAGACGTATGAGGAGAGGCTGAAGTCCCTTGGTTTGTTCAGCCTGGAGGAGACTGAGGGGAGATCTCATCATGAGCTACAGCTTCCTCATGAGGGGTTGCGAAGTGACAGGCGCTGATCTCCTCCCTCTGGTGACCAGCAACAGAACCCGAGGGAACGGCATGAAGCTGCAACAGGGGAGGTTTAGGTTGGAGATCAGGAAAAGGTTCTTCACCGAGAGGGTGGCTGGGCACTGGAACAGGCTCCCCAAGGAAGTCATCACTGCACCGAGCTTGCCTGAGTATAAGAAGCATCTGGACAACGCTGTCAGTCATCTTCTCTGACTTGGCTGCTCCTGTGTGGAGCCAGGAGTTGGATTCAATGACCCTTATGGGTCCCTTCCAACTTGGGTTATTCTATGATTCTGTGATTCTATGGCGTTAATACAGCTGATAATTTAATGTAGCATACAGACCTGTAAACATTCACAGAAGTATATCAAGGATTGACTTCTATTTTATCTCCCTATCTTAATGATGATCTCCTGTCCTAATGATGGATACATGGAAAAAAAAAAGAAAAAATTTAGGTAGGCTGGTACTTATGGCCAAAACTAACAATACTAATCTTTTCCTGTATACCTCTGTTTATCACCTGAAAATATCGACAAAAAGTTGACAGAAGTTTGAATCTATATTGTCTTGTGTTAGCTATAAACTGACATTCTAAAAGAGAAAAGCTCAGCAGTCTTCATCTTATCTCGTGTCATCTACTAAATATTTAAATTCCTAAAATACCGTATCACTTCAACATAACATTAATTAAACTGCAAAGAACTTACTTTACTTTGTGATATACCTGTAAGATTATATTTAAAAAAAATTCCAATAAAATGTAAAAATATGTGAAAAAAAAACCACATCAAAAATCAGAAGTAACACAACCTCCTATTTGTCATAATGGGTGAAAAATGAAACAAAATCTCTGTGTGCCTCCTCTTTTGGACACAGACTACCTGATATAGTGAACACACAGATTTGCGATCATCCAGTGTATAATATATGAATCTAAATCAGTCCTATGGATCTGGAAATATTTTCTACACTGTTCCTGTGTTTGACCTCTCCAGCTCTAATACCATAGCTATTTCAGAGAACATTCTTTAACTGAATTCATCCATGTAGACACTACTATACTACTGGCATACTAATGTGTATGTCTGGCATGCAGAGTGTAAGTGGAGTGATGTATAATAGTATATACCTTAATAGTGGTCAGATCCAACATATGAAACACCTGAGCCACACAGCATGAGGACTCCTCTGGGCTCACTTACCCTGCTCCTCAAAGGGTAGGGACTGCACTTCTGAGGTGAAACCTATTTCAGTGTATGTATGTCCTAAAGCATTAATCCTCACAAGGAAATTTCTAACCTCCCAGTAGACAGAAACAGTAACGAACTAAAATTTGCAGCGTTGATACTGTAATGGTTCATTATATCAGTGCTTTTCTCCCAGTAAAATAAAACATTCTATTGCATAATAAGGGATGTAGACCGGAATTAGTCTAAATGATACAGTGCAGTAGAGACACTTGGCCTTTGCTCTGTTTCAGTGTTCTCTGGCAGCAGTTCAGCTCACTGGTGTTAGACCTGGGATCTTCTAGTAATTTCCTCACAGAAAACACGCTCAGGAAGTGTGGTCAGTACTTAGGAAAGCAGTTCACTGTCAGTCAGAGCTATTGTCTACAAGTAAGAAAGCAAGGAGAGAATAATTCACAGGCAGCCACTTGCCTCAGAGAACCACAGAAAAAAAAGAAAAATAGGCACAGAAAATTTTGCCTAAAATTAGGTACAAATATCTATACCGAGATATATATAGATATATAATGTGTCAATGAATTAGAATACATTTTACTTCTTTCTTGGCTCTTTTTTATCTTCAGTACTAAATTTTATTAGGATTTTATATGCAAGTGTCACTGTAAATGAAAAGCACGCCAGTAAATGGACTCTCTTCTGAGAACACAGGACTGTGGTTTTCCCTCAGGCATTTGGTACAATTTTACGTTAAACATCTTCCACATTGCCATTGAATTTGTACAAATGCAGTATATCTGATGGAATGGTTCAGAGTCAGATGCAATTATATATCAGAACTTAATGTTTTTACAGATTTCAAGCTCTAGTTAGAAAAAAGAATAATGATTTGCCATACAGGGCCCTATAGTTTACCCAATGGGCTGCAACATATAAATGACACTATTATGTTTTGCACAAGCAGGGTAAAACCAAGGCTGCAGAAATGCAAAGAAAAATTTCATACAGCAATCAGCAAAACGTAGTTTGCTTTAAGTAAAGTTAACGAAAAGAAAAAAAAAAAGTGTAAACACTTTTACAATCCAGCTTAAGACATTACTGTGTAATGGGGTTTAGGGTTAAATTTTATATCAACATCACATGGAATTCCATATTCAAATTCCATGTTTGAAAGTCCACAATTTAATTTGTCTCTGACATGATACCTGTTTTCACATAAATGTTTTGAAACTATAACATGGTTTAATTGTTAATTATATCATGTCATCGCTGCACTGTCAAGAGGTCTTTGGGGTTTTTTTCTTTGTTTGTTTAGGGAGTGAGTCTGTGCTAATCAACTGTTTTAAAAGATTTTTTTTGTATCTGATCACGTATTCTTCTCTCACCCATGGAGCTACAAATAAATGGCTCTTTGGAGTTTTTGAGTGTATAATAATAACATTGTAATTTCTGTCATTCAGATACAAATATCATATAGAATCATAGAATATCCCGAGTCAGAGCATGTGACCGAGAGTATTGTTCAGACACTTCCTATATTCAGGCGAGCTCGGTATGGTGACAACTTCCTTGGGGAGCCTGTTCCAGTGCCCAACCACCTTCTCGGTGAAGAACCTTTTCCTGATCTCAAACCTAAACCTCCCCTGTCGCAGCTTCATGTTATTCCTTCAGGTTCTGTTGCTGGTCACCAGAGGGAGGAGGAGGTCAGCACCTGCCCATTTGCTCGCCCTCCTGAGGAAGTGTAGGCCATGATGAGGTCTCCCCTCAGTCTCCTCTTCTCCAGGCTGAACAAACCAAGGGACTTCAGCCTCTCCTCATACGTCTTCCCCTCTAGACCCTTCACCGTCTTGGTTGCCCTCCTTTGGACACTCACCAATAGTTTTATGTCCTTTTTGTACTGTGGTGCCCAAGACTGCACACAGTACTTGAGGTGAGGCCGCACCAGTGCAGTGTGGAGTGGGACAATCATGTTCCTAGAGCAGCTGGCAATGCCATGTTTGATGCACTCCAGGATAGGCTTGGCCTTCCTGGCAGCCTGGGCACACTGTTGACTCATGTTCAACTTGCTGTCAACCAAGACTCCCAAGGCACTCTCAGCATGGCTGCTAGCCAGAATCTCATCGCACAGTCCGTACGTACAGCCAGGGCTGCCCCTTCCCAGGTGCGGAATTCGGCACTTGCCCTTGTTAAACTTCATGTGGTTAGTGATTGCTCATCTGTCCAGATCTCTCTGCAAGGCTAAACATAGTCAACAGCTCCTCCTAATTTAGCGTCATCTGCAAACTTGCTCACAACACCTTGTAGTCCTACATCCAAGTCATTTATGAAAACATTAAAAAGAACTGACCCTAAAATAGAGCCATGGGGAACCCCACTAGTGATTGACCACCAGCCTGACTTAACCCTATTTACTATAACTCTTTGGCCTGACCTGTCATCCAGTTGCTCACCCATTGCATTACGTCTTTGTAAAACTGTAATGCCGGACATTTTGTCCAGGAGAATACTGTGAGAGACAGTATCAAAAGCTTTACTGAAATAAAAAAAAAATAACATCAACTGGCTTCATAGGGAAATGTGATTCCATTCAGCAAATTACTTGCTTTTTTTTTGCTTTGCTGCAGGTTAAACGTGCAAAGAAAAGCAGTCTTTGTGGCACTGAAAAATTTAAAACTGAAAAAATGTTTAAACCCATGATAACATTTTTCTTCTGTTTACTACAGAGTTTTTATTTACTGTAGAGGTTCATATAGTGATCATAATATCTTAGTCCTCTCTTTATATGGTCTCCTGCCACTCCTGTTTAGAAACAGTCTTCCTTCTGAGAATGCAGGAGATCTGTTATTGCTTCCCTCCAAGTTGGCTCCCTCTTTACCAGATGACCCTTGCCTGCTTACCTTTCCATTATATCCACCAGTTGCATCTCACTGAAGCCATCTAGGCAAATTCCATGCTTCTGCTATACTCTGGAAGAGTCAACAGGCAAGGACAAAAGTAGGCTGGGGCTTAGAGAAGCAGCAAATGCTGGTTTAGGTTCAACTTTTCTTTCTAGTTGTTAGAAACTGTGCAGAAAATGAATCTACCTTTAAATGAGTGAGAGGCACAAAAATTGTAACGATAACTACGCATTCCTATATATTTTGAATTTTATTTCTAATTTATTAAATACGATGCTGTAAACAAGTCCACTTCTAAATGTAGTTGTGGGCATTTGGGTTTATTTAGTAGAAAATGGCATTTATAACAGACTGTACCTGTTGGAGTCTTCATAGATCTTAATCCTTTCCAAACTAACACTCCATGCTTTTTACAGAGCAACTTGATTCTAGTCATGTTAAATTGTCTTACGGGATGAATTTCCTGTATTAGTTAGAACAGTTGAATAGTTTCCATAGACTGCAGCTCATATGAAGGTAACTGTGTAGCTGAAGATTTCCTTTACCTTTCAGTCTTGAATATTATTATTTCCAAAGCATATATCTGCCCTGATTAAATATTAAGTTGTCATTTTATCTTTAACATTTCTTCAGAGCAATAGGGAACAGTACATATATATGTATAGATCTATACCTACACTTAATAGACACCTAAATGTCAGAAATTTGGTATTGCAAGTATGTTTTCAAAGACATATAGCTCTAAAAGTTGGTGGCAATTAATATTTTAATGTACCTCCACTCTGAGAGAAGATAACATGCATTATGGAATCATTTGGAGTGCAGTTGAATAAATTGAACTGAAAATAAATAAATAAATAAATAAATAAATAATAAAAATATTTCATTCAGCATATCTTTATGTGAGAAAGCTTTTCTAATTTCTATTTAAAAATAAAACCATTGAATTGCTAGAAAACTCAGAAATGAATGTATTTGTTTTATTTGGGATAAGTATCAGCTTTAAGTTTGTCATAAAAAAAGGTATTTCTGTTCTAACTTCTTGCACTCCATCATTTATTCTTCTTTTCTCCTCCAGCATAACTATACAGGTATATTGGTAAGCAACTGAAACCATGTGATCGTATGCCAGAAAGTTTTAGAAAGTAGCTTGATTTCCCGCTGTTCCTCATGAGAAGTGATATTTGTATTCTTATGCAGAACCTAGGTGAGGAAACAAGACAAAAAAAAATATTATCTTACAAAATGATGCTACTGTGAATATTTTCTTTTAAAGGACAGTCATCACTGATGGTGCCATGAGATTGCTGTCAATCTTGTATCTAGGATATAACCAGTTTCCAGCCAGAGATGAAATCAGGCTCTGCAGATTGATTCTGCTGTGGTTTTGCACTGGGAATTCTGCCGTCACTCTTGCACTGGGACAGGCTCATTAAAGACTCAAGGATAAAAAAGTGTTATCAGAGCCTTGTTATGCTTCTTGGCTGCTTTGCTTGCTAACAATTAATTTCTTTATCACCAGTGGGCCTACTTGTGATAAAGGGACTGTGTTTTCTTATTCCCATGTGTAAATTCCATAAAATACTTTGAAGAATATACAAGGAATGAAGAAAAAAAATTCCTGTACTCTGTTCCTGTATCAGAAATTAGGGAAAAAAGTCTAGGATATGTAGTATTTTAAGTAACATAAATATAATGCTGAAAAGCCATACACTATTCAATTTTATTGTAATTGAAAATTTGAATGCAACAGGAACAGATACTGAGGAAATATTTTCACTTTTAATTATAAATTTTAGAAAATGCCTTTGCTCCTGTAAATTTTCAGGACTGTTTGCTAATATAACTGGTATGTTAAAAGGTTTTAAAATAGTTTATGTTTTGTAATTATGAGAAAATTTATACAAGGAGAAAATAAACATAATCTATTTTATTTTTTCCTTGAGGTACTTCGGTTACACAGGTAACAGCTACAGATGGTGATGATCCTTCCTACGGGAATAGTGCCCGTCTGCTTTACAGTCTCATTCAGGGACAGCCTTATTTCTCTGTGGAGCCAAAGACAGGTACTACAGATGATCTCGTAACTTGAAAAGATTCATAAACTAACATAAAATGGATGCAAGCAAAAATGTCTTTCTTCATTTCAACAAAAGATCAGCTGATATCACCCTAATCTTGTACATCTTTGCATAGTTCCTAGTTCTAAAAAATTCAATTCTTTCTTTCCCATACAAAGCTGAAATTCATTCTCTCTAGACAATCAACAATTTATTTAGCAAATTATCTTACTATAAGAAAAAAGTTGGATTCTGAGTACATCATCCAACAAATGGACAGAGGAACACTTCTGGGCTCTACAGTCATTATGTGACATTCCTCATTATGAGCTCTGTGACTCATTATGTGACATTTCAGTCTCTATGTTGGAGAAACCACAAATACGTGACATCCCTTCTAAATCCTGATTTTTGGGGAAGGAAGATGGTTATACTTGGTCAAGGAGATATATGGTTTGTTTTGCTCCCCAGAACTCTAAGTATGCAGCATGGTTCTGTCATACAGCATAGTTGTTGCCATCAGTACTGATTCCCAGTATTAGAAAAGTTGTGCTGTGCACAGTCTAGAATGTAAATTCATAACTGTGTCTAATGATGCATTTTATACCTATATTCTATGGTCAGATGTTGGGAAAAAATGTGACTATTATATGTTATTATGCTCTACTTTTCTTTTTTAGGGGTCATCAGAATGGCTTCCCAAATGGATAGAGAAACAAAAGATCAATATTTGGTGATCATCCAAGCCAAAGATATGGTTGGGCAACCAGGGGCACTTTCAGCAACAGCTACTGTTACCATCAACCTCTCCGACATCAATGACAACCCACCTAAATTTCAACAGCGTGAGTATAGGCTACTTAACAGGTGTTGAAGTCTTGAGCAAAATTACTTCTACTGCAGCTCTGTTAAGTTCATTGGTAGATCTTTTCAGAACAGGTCTGTGCTTTGACTTCAGCATACAGATATAAAGAAAAATAAAATAAATAAAAAAATCCCATGCAAAAGCTCAGAAACAAAGAGGAAAAGAAAACCTATCATTACAAAATGCCTCAGGCCTGTTCTTTTTATTGCTAGGCTTTGGAGATAAATGACTTACTGAAGTGCTTTCCATACAGTTTGCTCCTCCTAAGCCTAAAATATGGGCAATGGGATATTTTAACTCACTTTCTTCCTTTTCCTCCTCTCTTCATTCTTTGCTGACAGATCCTGTAAACTTTTGGCAAATGATTTGACCTACTCTGTCCAGGGCGTTTCTCACAGACATGGGAGCTGCTAGCTGGGCTGTCAGGAAGAACTAGTGAAATGCAGTTGGGAAGTGCTGCTCTGCTTTTTTTTTTTTTCTTTTTTTCCCCACCCTTTTAATTCTCCGTAGCTCTTTACTTACTGTTAAAGTGGGGTTGAGAGAGGAGGACTCACGAGTGGAAAGGTTGTCATCCCCTGCCCCCAAGATCTATCTATTACTGGATTAGATTCATTGCTCTAATAAAAGCTGGGGGCTTTCACCAGCTTTCTGAGAGCCTCAGGCCATCATAGCTACAGCAGCTGTTAACCATGGCAGATCATTAAACTGTGCCAGTATTTCTTTCTTTAGGACTCTACTATATGAGTGTCTCCGAAGAGGCTCCTGTGGGCACAACTGTAGGCAAAGTCTTTGCAGAAGACAGCGACATAGGGGAGAATGCAGCCATGAACTATTTCATTGAAGGAGATAGCTCAGATGTTTTTGACATCATTACTGACAATGAGACTCAAGAAGGAATTATCTTATTAAAAAAGGTGAGATCTCTGAAACATTCTAAAAAATCACTAAATACTGGAAAGAAATTCCTAAAACAAACTGGATGTTTAAAAAAGGCCTATTGGTTTGCTTTCTCTATTTTTTCCTTTGTTATTTGATTGGAATATTAGGGGCTAAAAAGAAACATGCCTTTCCTTCTGTTTACTTTTTTTGACTCATTCATATTATTGGTAAATACTGTAGTGGCAGTCAAGGTATCTTAATGTTGTTCCTAGCTGTGCAACAGAGTGTACCCCATTGTGAGAAAATGTTCTCTCTCTTCTGTGCATTGTCTGTGAAATCTTTATCAATCAATTGTACACCATATTTCCTCACTTTCAACACATTCTGTTAAACTTCACTGAAGCCAGAATGTATTACAGTATTAGATAGACAGTGGAGTTGTTGTTACAACTTAGCTTTCAAAAAACACTAAATATACTCAAAAAGCTAATAGTTTATGAATTAAGATATTTAAGAGGCTTTGATACTGTGTCGTTTATTCTTTAATTACATGGAAGCTTTCTAGGTAATCTGGGTCATCATCTGAAATGATGACAGAGTTTGATAGTCCAGTGAAATCCAGGAGCCTGAAGAAATGAATGCTCTAATATTTTGTAATTATTATTATTTCTATTTGGATTTATTGCGGTTCAGGAAGGTATTTAATTAGTTTGTTGGGTTCTTTTTAATTACAGAAGATAGTGACTTTCTAAAATAGTAATGCAACTATGTGTTTATTAAACACTTATTGATGTCTTCTGGAATTTATTTACTTTAGAGCCTAAATTTTAACACACCCAACTTAACCCCTACAGATTAACCAATTCGCATTGTTTATAAGAATAGTATTAACTGAAGTTACACCTGTGCTGGACATAAAGTACTAACAGAAGTTGTTTTTCTTAGGGCTGACATTCTATGGGAAGAATTCTTTTATGGGAAGTGTTGTTTAACTGTAACATTAAAGCCAGCCTGCATGAGAAAGCAAACAATGGCATAGGACAGTTTAATTTTAAAGTGTTTTTAACATAAAAAGAAGTCAGAGAAGTAACTACTTTTGAAGCATTCCCAAGAGAAAAGTGGTACTACTTTGTGTTTCATATCACACCACCTATTGAACTGTATTTAATTCACATGTGAAGAAAGAAGTATTCCACATCTCATTTTCTTTCTTAACAGAGAGTAGATTATGAAAGCAAGAGGAGATACAGTATTCAAGCAAAAGTTGTAAATAGATACATTGATGAGCGTTTTCTGAAAGAAGAACCATTTGAAGACAAAACCATTGTCAAAATCAATGTGGAAGATGCTGATGAACCTCCAGTTTTCACCTTGGAAGACTATGTGATGGAGATTCCTGAAGGGGCTGTGAGTGGCTCACTGGTGGGCGTTGTAACTGCTAGAGATCCAGACGATGATGACTGCCCAGTCAGGTACCTAACTTAAAATGTGAACAGGCCTCCAATCTAAATGTAGTTGGGATTTCCAGAGGCTACTTCTGTTCCTTACCTTGACTCATAACTACAGTTATGCTTTCATTGTGATAACCTAGGTTATTCTAGGTGTCATAGTTTAACCCTGGCAGGCAGCTAAGGACCACACAGCTGTTCACTCACTTCCTCACCCATTGGGGTGTGAAAGCTTAGGGACTGAGGTAAATATAGTTTAACAATAAAAAAGAAGAAACAAGGCTACAACAAAGAAAAAAAACCCCACACAACAAAACTCCAAGAAAAACAAGTGAGGAAAACAAAAAAACCCCAAACGATTACTCACAAAGAAACGAACAATATACAGCCCCACCCCAAGTACCAGCAGCCCCTCTAAGTTTTATTGATGAGCATGGCATCAGGTGGTATGGGATATCTCTTTGGTCAATTGGAGCCAACTTTCCCAGCTGTGTCCTCTCCCAACTTCTTGTGCACCCCCAGAGTACTCGCTGGTGGGGTGGTGTGAGAAATAGAAAAGGCCTTGGCTCTGTGTGAGCACCACTTAGCAGTAACTAAAGCATCCCTGTGTTACTAACACTGTTTTCATCACAAATCCAAAACATAGCCCCATATGAGGGCTCTGGAGAAAATTAACTCTATCCCAGCCAAAACCAGTACAATTATTTAAACCCTGACTACTAGCCTAAAATCTAAATAAATCACTTTTTTTTGTGCATCTTTGCATCACTTTGAGATGACATAATATTTTAAATGGTGGCCTGGAAGAGATGATACATAGAATCATAGAAAATTCCAAGTTGGAAGGGACCCATAAGGATCATCAAGTCCAACTCCTGGCTCCACACAGGACCAGCTGAGTCAGAGCAGATGATTGAAAGCATTGTCCAGATGCTTCTTGAACTCAGTCAAGCTCGGTGCGGTGACGACTTTCCCAAATCCCTTTCAAAAGGCTGGTCTCCAGCATCTCATTCCCCAGTCTGTATGTACAGCCAGGGTTGCCCCTTTCCAGCTGCAGAATATGACACTTGCTTTTGTTAAACTTCACGTGGTTGGTGAAGTTCCATCTGGCTCATCTGTCCAGATCTCTCTGCAAGGCCTCTTCACCCTAAACATACTCAACAGCTCCTCCTAATTTAGCGTCATCTGCAAACTTGCTCACAACACCTTGTAGTCCTAACAATAGAGCTAAGGTACCACAGCCAAACCTATAAGCCCCTGGAGGTGTTCCAGTCTGTTCGAAATAACTTCTTAGGGTATGGAGAGATGAACTCATTGCTGGGAGAGAGACACAGAACAGCTCCACTGGCATCTGCTCAGCTCAGCATGACAAAAAATTTGCCAATTCCCTAACTCTACCCCAAACACCCTACAGAGATATATAAAAAGACTCCCCCAGACTCTTAATTTTGCAAAATAATTTTGCTGTCTGTTAAGGGGAAAAACAGATAATTAAGCTTTAACATGGGGTTTATAACTATAATAACTTCTTGAGTTACTTGATGTCGTTATGTACTATGCAATTTGGACAAGCTAAGATACAGGGACAAATGGATGAGTCACAAAATAATTTATGGTGTGTAGATTCCTAATATGTGTGTATATATTGCTATCTATAGCTACGGCTTCAGAGGTTTCGTCAGCACAAGGCCATTTGTTATGATTTTACATTCATTTACTCTTATTTAGTAAGCTAGTTGTAGGTGAAATTAAATAAGAATAAATAAAAATATACATGTACTTTTTTACCCTCAAAAACGGGTTTGTTTGGTGGTTTTATTATGACTGCAACATCTTCTGAGAAACGTTTAAAGATAGTGTATATCTATGACTTCTTAGTTTGAAATATTTTGATGAAACTTGCTACAAAGTGAATATATCTGAATAGTCCCAAAAACAGTGACGCACATATTGCATCACTGAGTTTGTTTAAAATAGAGTATGTCACTTCTAACGTAAAGATATGTTTATTGGGCTAAGTGCCATGCATATGAATTTAATTTTGAAAGCATTGCTGTCATAAATGACAGCCATTGCTTATAATATAGAAAACTAGCTGTGTTGCCTTGGGGACCCCATTTTTCAAACAAGGTAAAAAACAAAAAAAGGCATGTAACAAAACCTCACTACATGAATAATAAAAAATAACTAACGTGTCCAACATAAGTGTTGTGAAAATTATCTATCTAGAATTAGATTACCAAAAAAACCCACACCAAACGTAAGAACTCCAACCCAAACAAAATACCAATGTCCGAAAACCCTAAAAAAACCTTGGATACAGAGGATGAGGAACATTCACATTAAAAAAAAAACAAAAAGAAAAAAAGAAATTGAATTGTAAATCCCTAAACCAGACCTTTATAAATGTCAGATCTTTGGCTCAAATGATAACAACTTTCACTGACTGTGTTGTGCTGGTTCCTTGATTTATCCTCTTACTGATTTTCAAAACAGACAAAATGTAACTATAAATAATAAGATAGAGAGTCATCCAACCACTGGCAAATAATCTGAACTGGAGTCCTAAGTGCCAACAGGAGGTAGAAAGACTTCGTCAAGCACAGTTAAAGGCACAATAAGAGAGGGAATAGTTGCATATGGGAATTCCAAACTACAGTGGTAAGAATCTTTCAGTTCTTCAAACAGGTGTTATTTCCATTATACGGAATCTACTAGGAACTGTGACATACAGTCTTTTTTTACGTCATGAACAATATTAGTAAATGTCCTTTCGGTTTGAACCAACTTCTTTGGCGTCTTTTTCAGTCCACCTCTGGCCTGTGACCAGTGGTTAGACCAACAGTTGGAATGATATGCATGTATGTGCATGTCCACACATGGACATAACATCTGGAGCCTTTTCAGTGAAGATGCAGGAACACTGGACTCGACTGTAACCATCTCCTGCATTAGGTTTTTTATCCTGCCTAGGTGTCACCTCATTACAGATAGTTGCCTGTCTTTCTGTATAATGTCCGTTCCCTTAGCATCAGAGCATGTCAGCAACCATAAAATAGATTTGCCAATATACCTTCACTTAGCTGTTAGTGTTATTCATTTCACAAGTGGCACTTTCGCTGTTTCTTTTCAACGAAGTCATTCACCCGCTGTGAGCCTGACTTAGAAGAAAGTATGAATAATGCATTTCAGATTCAGTTCACATTAATATAGATCTGAGACGTATTTAGTTTTATAAAAAGAAGAGCTTTGATCTTGGCAGCAGTGAATTTTAAATGTTTATAAGTGTACATTTTTCATTATTTCTGAGTTGTTGCAGCACGCATTTATATGTATGTATGCACAGCTCTGTTTCCTCAACTTACAATAGCTTTCTATGTCCTTGCTTCTGATGGAACATATCAGTATTAGGGAATCTCTTTACTTTTTTTTGGTGCAGGTACTCTATTGTCCGCGGCATGCATTTAAAGAGATTGTTCAGCATCAATGAACACAATGGAACAATCATTACAACTAAACCTCTGGACCGAGAGATAGCTTCTTGGCACAACATAACTGTTACAGCCACAGAAACAAGTGAGTAAGAAATTTAAGGAATGCTGTGTTTTATATACTGTGAACTGTAATTATCCTCTGAATATGCCTTCTTTTAAGTGGAGAATACTTGCTTCTTTCTCATTATATTACTGTTGCTTGCTACATTAAGGAGCATTATTAAAATGATTAGTTAAATAGGAGCAGAATGTATTTGAGCTCCAAGGTCCTGTGCTCTTTCATAAAAGATGACCTTATAAAAAAAAGAAAGGAAATTGTAATAGGATCGAGACTGTAACACTTTCAAGTTACACTGAAGCATATGAATTGCTCCTGCAGTGCAAGATCTTATATTAAATTAGACCCTGGTTAATTTCACACCAGATTTTTGAATACTGTGAAATTAGCTGGGGTCTAATTTAACACCAGTCAGAAACCTGTGGCTCAAATTAATCATGAATGTAAGGCCTAAATCAGCTAGACTTCTCTTTAGTGACAATTAAATCTCTGAAGCATCCTTTATATAGATTTCACCTGTCAGTTTTGTTTGAAAGTCAAATGAAAATTGCTTCTATTTGTGCTTTTGGTGATCTGGTTGGCCTAACTCTCAAACAACACTCTAGAAAATTAACAGCTACTGATTTATAAGACAGTTAAAAAAGATTATTGGGGTATTATTTAAAAAATAATCACATTCCTCCTCAGGAAGGAGAAAAAAATAATAAACTAGAGTCCAATCGATAAATCAGACAGATTTTACCAAATACTTTTAGCATAATTTTTCAGTCCTGAATCTTCGTTAAATGCTATTTATTGCAAGGACTACTTTAAACACATATTCATAAATTGTCCTGCTCCCAAAAGGGAGCATTTCTTGTATATATGTAGAATATTACTGCTGGAAGTTTAATAGAGGATAGTCAGTAGCCGTTTCCATTGAAGTCTTTTTTTGTGTGTTTGGGAATTGATAGTATTATCTTCCTTTTCAGCTTCTCTGTGAGTTTTTGAGCATGAATGTATTTTACTTTTCATGTTGTTGGGCAGCTGGCAGGTGTTAGTAAAATTGATCTCTGGCATAGTTTTGTCATGTCTTGAATAGCGCTATGGAAACACAGCAGGATGACTTTGGTCTGGACTTTTCTGTTTAGTTAAACAATAAAATACGAACAAACCAAATGTTACAAATGAATAAGTGTCTCCTGCAGCAAAAGAAAGCAGGTCTCACACAGTAATGAAAGTTATTGTAGAGAAACCGAGCCCTCATTATCTTCATATTCTTATTCTTTATATCTTTAATGATGATAAGGTCACTGTCTATAACATTATATTCAAAAGCATTGAAGTTAGGTCACCTTGGTCTTGGCATACCTGAAATGGTTTATATTACGAACTAGTAGCATTTTATTCCCTGAAATATAGACATAACATACACTGTGTGTATGAGACATTTGGTGGATGACATTGTGGCTCCACTGAAGCCAAATCAAAATGCCATTAGAGATCATCCACACAAGATATTCATTGCAGCTGAGACATATATTGAAAAGACATTACAACACCAACCTCCCTAGGGGCCTGTTGATGTCCTGGCATTCGTACAGGGCACAAGTCTTTTGCCTCCATTGCAATGACAGGGATCAGAGATTAGTAAGAGGAGCTTGCCTCTGTTATTACAGACTTGTGTGGATCATCCTAGCCTCATGCCACTGAGATAACATATTTTAAAGGAACGCAGAAGTAGATCTAATTCATTGGACCTTAAACACAAGCAGTCGGAACTTGCAAACTGTTGAGTCTTATCGCACTTTATGCCTAAAAAGGTTCTAGCTCAAGAGAAATAATGTTCCTTTGATCAGGTTTCATTTGGTTGTAATCAGCTTTCACCTAGTGCAAGGCTGAAGCATAAACAGCAGCATTCTAACCAAGCATGAAAGTAAGAAATCCCTGTCATCAGCTTTCCTCAACACTGATTTACTGTCAGACGAGGACTGACTGACAATTAATTAATTTAGAAGAGGAATATCTGCTTCAACTTTCTCTCTATTGAACTATAGATGGCAAAAAAGATTCCCAGTGACAGAAATCGACTTGAGCTTACTTTGATCCTCATTTCTCTATACACACATTGTAAAAGTGCACTACCAGTCATAAGCAAACATACCCACAAGAGACAATAATCTTTTTTCCACCGGCTTTTGCAGATGTCCTTTCATGGTGGGTATCAGACCTATCACATGACTGTAGAACTTGTAGCCCTTTGAGGGTTTCAGTCATGGCTCATATCATCAACTCAGTATTTAATTGTCACCCCACTTTGGTCATATATACTTTTGTTGACAGACGACTTCTAATTTTCATATTAGCCTTTTTTTAAAAACAATAATCCATGTTAATTTCCTTTAGGTAGAAATTTGCTGTAGCCTAAATTATAATTATAAAAACATTATTACTATTGTTATTACTACAAGTTTCCTTTTACTGGCTGATGACAATGCCAAGCTCTCATTAATCCCCTGCAAGTACTGAGTTCTACTTTGTCTCTAGAGATGATCACTGTTTTCTTTTCACACAGCTTCAAAATAAGCAAGTTACTAATTTTGATCCCTAGTAATTAAAGCATCAACTCATTCCTCACACTGATCCAGCATATTGCATTTGATATCCCATTTTCCCAGACCTTGTTTTTCAAGTTCTGATCTCTCTCATGGAGATTATGACAAATAAATTTTCTGTGCATTGAAAGGTCTTTAGCTTAATGGTGGTTATGTGTACATTAGCTGTCTTCAGATTCTGACAACTTCTTTCCCATGTAAGGGATAAAAGACAAAATAAGTGTTGCCTACCATCTGCCCCAACGGCAACCAAAGGAGTCACTCTGCTTCACCCAAAATCTTCCTTAAATATTTACCAGACACTAATTCCAAAAGTGGCTTTGTAATGTGTTGCTCCCTCCCTAAACAAAACACTTGTAATTTCAGAAAAATTAAAAACTTCCATACTGTTATCTTCCAACATGAGAAATGCTCTTTCTTGTCATTTAGCCATATGCTGAGGTAAAAAAACAAACACTACAAACCAATGAACAAACAATAAAAGAATGACAACACAACAACCCAAATATAGTAAGGAAGTAGAAACAAGAATATTACCAAAATAAATACAAAAAGCACCGTTATACAGTGAAAGAAAATAGATATGAATGGCAGCTCTAGGCTGGAAGGTGATATCTAAATGTTTGTGGAGGCAAAGAGAAGGCTTTAAAGCCGATGTAGTATCCATGAATTTTATGAACAAGCAAGTCAGGAATAGGTCAAGGTAGCTGGGTCATTCCCATGCCACCTTTTATACAACTGAAGCCACCAAAGGTATTCTTTGCCTCCTAATAAGTGTTACAAAGTTTTCCTTTCAATGCCAGTCCATCCAAATCTCTGCCCTACATATCCAATTCTGGCTTTTTAGTAAAAGAGGTTAAGTAAGTCCTACACTCTCAGTATTATTTCTAAAAGGGATACGTGCTACTTTTTATACTTATTTAAAAAATAAGCTGAGCACTGTTTCATTGCCTGTTGTATTATTATAGATGTTGGAATTCAACAAGGAAATGTCGTCCCACAAAGAAGTATTTTTGAGATGACTCTGACAGATCATAAGCTTTGGTAAATTAACACAGCTCTAATGATTTCACAGGAGGAATAGCAATGTGAAACTGCTGAGTATCTAGCCCTTTATCTCTGTGGTAGTTGCTTCTGCTGCCATTTCCTTTGGCAAAAGACTCAAAGGTATCAGCACAGATTCCATAAGAACTGACAAAACAAATGTTTGCTTCAAGCAACTAGTGAATTATGCATTAAAGAAACAAACCCATACAATTTGAAGTAAAGTAGGAGTATGTTTCATTTTCTTCTTAAAAGTTCATTTGACTAATTTATGAAAATGGCTTAAGGACTTCTGAAGAGGTCAGAAGAAGTGACACTAACACCCATTATGAGGCATATTTTAACTATAATGAATACTCTTGTAAATTACATCCTTTTGGTTTAGACAGAGTGATTGAGATATTGAAAGATATTTAGGCTGATAGATATTTAATATTCTTGGAATGTCTTAGATTATTGTATTCCCTTGGAAAATGTCTTCATTATGGTCCTTACCCAACAACATTTCCAACACTTCTTGTCTACTAGAGTAATAAATTAAATTGGGGGAAGGCAGAGATATGCCATGTAAGTGAGGATTCAATGTGCTGATAGGCGAAGGACTTCTAGGAGGTATTCGGTATAGAATCGTAGAATCATTGAATCATTTCTGTAGGAAAAGACTTTTAAGATCAAGTCCAACCGTTAACCTAATATTGCCAAGTTCAACCACTAAACCGTGCCCCTGAGCACCACATCTTTTAAATGCCTCCAGGGATGGTGCCTCAACCACTTCCCTGGGCAGCCTGTTCCAATGATTGACAATCCTTTTGATGAAGAAATGTTTCCTGATATCCAATCTAAACTTCCCTTGGAGCAATTTGAGGCCATTTCCTCTCATCCCATCGCTTGTTACTTGGGAGAAGAGACCAACACCCACCTGGCTACAACCTCCTTTCAGGTAGTTGTAGAGAGCAATAAAGCATCCCCTTCAGCTTCCTTTTCTCCAGGCTAAACAACCCCAGATCCCTCAGCCACTCCTCATAAGACTCACTCTCTAGACCCTTCACCGGCTTTGTTGCCCTTCTTTGGACACACTCTGCCAGTCAACAATTCCAGGTGTTTTTCTGACAAAGAGCTTTCCACTCACTCTTCCCCAAGCCTGTAGTGTTGCCTGGGGTTGTTGTGACCCAAGTGCAGAATCCAGCACTGGGCTTTGTTGAACCTCATACAGCACATCTATCCAGCCTGACCAGATCCCTCTGTAGAGCCTTCCTACCCTCCAACAGATCAATATTCCTGCACAACTTAGTGTCATCTGCAAACTTACTGAGGGTGCACTAGATCCCCTCATCCAAATCATTGATAAAGATATTAAAGCGAACTGGTCCCAGTAGCGAGCCCAATACTTGTGACTGGCCACCAGCTGGATTTAACTCCATTCACCGCAACTCTGGGCCCAGCCTTCCAGCCAGTTTTTTACTGAGTCAAGAGTATGTCTTTCCAAATTATGAGAAGCCAGTTTCTCCGTGAGAATCCTGTACCTGCATATCTTCCTTCCCTTGATTTCAGGTGCCATATTTATAAATATTTTATTACATAAACAAATAGGTTTTTTTCTGCCTAGTCTACACACAACTTTTGTACCATGAATCTAGTATAGTTAGGTCTGGCTTTTCCTTGTCTGAGGTAGTTAAAGGAATATAACCTTGTATAAATGCAGTAAATGTCATAAAATGTGCCTTATATTAGCAGTTTGTTTTCCTTTTCACATGGGAATAAGCCATACTGATGTAGTTTTTATATCTAAAGCTACAGTAATAAAGTATACTTGTATAACAGAAGCAGTACAATTTCCGTGAGTACAAAATGCCTAAGAATTAAATCTGTTGTGCAAATAATACTTACAACAAAGCTATAAGCTCAGTCCATGAAATGAATCACCAGCAAAGTCTTATACGTGCCTGAGCAGAATCAGACTTCTTTGCAAATATACGTTTGCAGACCAGTGGATAGAACAGCAGTGTTTAACCAAATTTAAAGTCTCAGCTTTCTGTCCTGGCTAGGCTTGAGTATCAGTGCCCACTGCAATTGCTCCGTGTCTAGCAATGGCAGATATATTCTTAAAGCTTGTGAATTTTGGTGAAATTTTCTCCCAAAGCTTCAAAATTTCAAAATATTAAAGAAGAGTAACAGAATTTCTTAAAGGATTGTGACCAGTCATCATGATATCCATGATGTTAAGTGATGTAAGAGAGCACAGCTGCATCCTCCAGCCACTCCAGCCCAGGACCCTCCTTGCGCTGCTCCCAGAAGCCGAGGCCTCTGTTCAGGCTCAGGGATGCAGCTGAAGCTTTTCTCTTTGCAGGCTCAACCAGTATCAAAGCTAAGCACATGTCCCGGGGGGACACACAGGCACAGACACAGAGGACACTAACACAGTCACTTATGCAGACTGGCACAGGCAGTGAACTTCATAAACTGCAAGAGCAGACAGCCAAATCCTTTCCTCTTCTCCTGACAGAGGTAGAAGGTCACTGGTGCAGGCGTGCATGCACACACACTCACCCCCCCCCATACCCCCCCACACACACACTCTCTCCAGGTTCACAAGCACACACATACTCATGAATCCCTTCAGTATCAGCACAGACCTTCTGTCCACCCAGCACTCCTGCCTGGATCCCAGATCCTCTTACTCACTTCATAGGTCCCCAGCTCACCAGCTGGCCAAGCTCAGTGCTTGCTGGCGGACATGCAGCACTCACATGTGTCCCTCATGCACCTCACTTTCGCAAGTCCCCCCTGAATGTACCAGCATGAATTCCCCTGAGCACCTGGCCTGGACCCAAGGACCCTCCCACACATACCCCATGCAAACCCAGTTTGGGTAAGATGTAAGCACTCATCCCCTGTGCCCCCTCTCACTCCAGTAGCTGGCACCATGGGCCAGAGGCACCCACAACCCCATCTGACTCCAGTAGCTGGCACCAATTTCCACTCACACGTATATATGGGCACCAATTTTCACTCACATATATGCAGGCCTCACCAGTAGCTGGTATTTAGTCCCTGCAGTACACGCACACATGCAGTGATAGTGAGATTACACAGGGTAAGAAAAGATTTAATAAGAAGATGTAAGATGATAGGACTGACTGGTGATGAGGCACAGGGATCAGGCAGACAAGCGTACTGACCAGCCCTGTTTTACACACAGCCAGCCCCTTTTACACCCCTTTCTCTCTGGCCCCACTTTGCTCCTCCCTGCACTCCCACCATGGGTCTGTACAGCTTCACTGATCCCCCACAGCCCTCTGGGTCTGAGGTCTCTCTCATTTACAGTCTTATCACTTGCAAGGTCCAGGTTGATCTACCTGGAATTGTTACCCTGTGGTTTCTGGATAGCCCATCAATTATCAAGTTTGTTTCTTTTCATTGTCTCCATATTTGCTTTGACAGATCTGTGTCTTGTTTTATATATTGTTTCCGCTTTCCCTTTTTTCTCTCTCAATTTCCCAATTGACAAGGTCCCTGATCTGATAACCTTGCAGGAACAAACATTTGTACACTCTCACATGCCCCCGTCAACTAATGTGTCTTACCAGATCTGGTTGTCATCACCCTCTGCTTTATCTTTTGTTCCTCAGGTTTGTGTCCTGTATGTTCTAGTTTATGCCTTCCTCCCTTCTCATTAACTCTTTTTGCATTGAATAAGGTTCTTGATCAACTACCCTTAGATGAGCAGACACTCTCCTTCCACACATCCTTACATGACTAGTACAATGAATTGTTCTGCGTGAACGAAACCTCATTTAATTTCTCCAAATCAGACTTTATTTTTTAGATTTAAATCACCTTCTGACCTGTTAAATGGAAGAGTGAACAAATCCAAAATTTTACACAAAATATCCTTACATATTTCAAGATACACTATTACAATTTAACATGATGAATTGGTAAAAACACAACCAAACAAAGCCCCACCATATTTTGTAAACAGAACTCCAGCAAAGAAAGGTAACACCCTTTTTTATATCTATAGAATATATTTGAACTTATTAAAAAGATTCAGTATAAAATGTGTCTGTAGGTCTCAGTGACTATTTTCTTGTCTGCAGAATATACATAAAATTTTGTAATGTCTACATTAAGATGTGTAGCATATTATTTATAACTTCTGATTTCTGTCTTTTTTTAATCATTAGAAAATCCTGAAAAAATTTCAGAAGCAAATGTATATATCCAAGTTCTCGATGTTAATGATCATGCACCAGAATTCCCTAAATATTATGAAACATTTGTTTGTGAAAATGCGGTTTCTGGCCAGGTAAGCATGAAAGTTCTGTTGATATAGTTACAGTTTAGATAATAGAAGACTGATGTAAATCTTTCCCTCTTTAAAACAAAATTAGATAATACAGAAATCCAGACAGAAACTTCTGAAAAAAACAAACAGCATAAACCACAGATTTGATTGACGTTAGTGTCACAGAAGTTAAGCTAGGGCCAGTATTTACAGCAACAGCATAATGTAGTCTGGAAGAACCAGATTTACACCAGATTCAAACCAGATTCATTGTGTTCTTTGGTTAGAAATGATTTATTGTGAACCGAATTCTAACACTGCCTAGTTCAGTGGAAATCTGAAGACCTTTAAGTCACAGCTCTTGCAACCCTTTCCCTACCTGGCAGCTTACGGGATTGTGGTATTAAGCATCCTTCCCTGAAGGATTTTTCATTTCTTACTCACTCCCCAGGCAATTGGAGTCACATCGGTCAGCTGCCCTAACCCCCCAGGTACACTGCTCACTCTTCATTTTCCTCTACAGCTTTACATTTTTTTTAAGTGATCCAGTTCTACAACCTAAGCCCCAAATTGTAGTAAGCGTGCCACCAGGCTTTATGCAGGAGTCTAAAAGAAAACTGCAAAATGAAAAACAGGATATTCAAAGATAAAGAACAAGGTACAAAATGAGCAAAAGAAAAAAGCAACAACAAAAAGCTATAGCCAGAAAAATCTATATGTTTTTTTACCACTTTAAAGCATTCTTTGGACGCAGATATCCTTTGGGACATCTGTGATCGTTCCATTCAAATGTTTTGCTATGTTTTGATTTCTGAATCACAAAGCTTTTTTTTTTTTCACATCAGCTTGGTTTACTTTGACCTTGATTAGTCTGCAGTTAAATAAAGCTTTATTTGCAGCAAAAGTAATTTCTCTCTATTTTTTTTTTTTTCATCCATGTGTGTTTCTCTATCAGCTATCAGTTTGTTTGTTCTGCATTTAGTAATTTTGCACTCTGCAAAGGCTACCTGTGGTTCAGAGGTACTTGGAGCAAGCCATTCCTTTTGGTCTTCAGGTAACTCATTGAGATAAAAGTACAGTCATTACAGCAAATACCATGTCATATTCCTTGTCTTCAAGACACCATGAATTAAATATGGAAGCTTATAAAATGAACATTTATAATCCACGTTTTGGACTTCTCTATAGTATAAAAACCCAAGTGATTTATTTCGTAAGGTTTTTATTATTCCATGGTTCATAGTGATAAATAATATCTGTATTTTAGTTCATTAATGGCTATTTTTCAACAACAAATTATATATATATATATAAAGTATTTTGAGAATCACTGGAGGAAATGGCACTGTAAAGAAAAGTAGTAGTAACAATAGTAATAAACTCTTTGAGCATAAGATACAGAGTTATTTCTGTTTAGCATAATAATAGCTGAATGAGGGATGAGCAGGATATTTTTCCTATTTTAGAGACAGGCAACATGTTAATCTAGGGGGTGTTTTTTTTTATTATTATTATTATTTTCACTGTTATAGCTATTTTAGAGTCATGGGCATTTTTAGCTTAGCCTTTGGAGACCATGACTGTGATGTTAAATAATCTTCTCATTAACAAATGATCTTCGGAAGAATCGCAGAAAATTGCTACTGAAGTGCATAATTATCACAGTCAGAGTTTATGATATTTTATTCAGTGTTTATGATTTAAAACAGAATTAATAGCTGATGTATCTCCTTCAGTGCTAATATTTTTTATTTTTTTTTACTCACAGAAAAAAAGGTTCTTTATTTTCATCAGCAGGAAGCCAAAAGGTTCAAAAATGATTCTATAGATGGTCTGGTTGTCCACTGAATAACACAATTCAGGACATTACATACCTTTTTCTCTTAGCCATATAAGAGGCACTGACATTCAGCGAGATCTTGACAGATTAGTGAGTTGGAACCTGATGAAATTCAACAAGGGCAAGTGTAGGGCCCTGCACCTAGGGAAGACTAGATGATCCTTGAGGTCACTTCCAACCTTAATGATTCTATTCTATTCTATTCTATTCTATTCTATTCTATTCTATTCTATCAATGCTTATAAATATCTAAAGGGCGGGTGTCTAGAGGAAGGGACCAGACTTTTTTCAGTGGTGCCCAGTGACAGAACAAGGGGCAATGGGCACAAACTGAAACACAGGAAGTTCCATCTGAATATGAGGAAAAAATTCCTTATGCTGAGGGTGAATGAGCCCTGGCACAAGCTGCCCAAAGAGCTTGTGGAGTCTCCTTCTTTGGAGATACTCAGAACCCACCTGGATGCAATTCTGTGCAGCATACCCTAGGTAATCCTGTTCTAGCAGAGGAATTGGACTAGATGATCTCTAAAGGTTCCTTCCAATCCTTGCCAGTCTGTGAATCTGTGAACCTGTGAATTCGTGAAAAGCATCACAAAGGGAAAGATAGTGTAAAATATATATATTTATTTCTTATTTGGATTACTTTTTCTTTGTGTCTGCTTGGTTTACAATAAAAGCAATGTAGAGTCATGTGGCAAATAAGTTATTTTTACATAGCCTTAGTGTATACGAGGCTATGATAAAGAATATGAAACCATAACAAATAAAACCAATTTTTGTCTTAATTATCCATATGCAGGGGCAGGTAAAGGTAGCTTCAATCTAGAGAAGAATGCTTGCTTTAAAGTTTTGGATTTTCTGAAAGGTTATAAAAAATTCTTTATCCTCTTCTACTCAATGAGTGCTGACCTTCATAGAATCATAGCATGGCCTGTGTTGGAAGCGACCCTAACCAAAGCCCCTGTCATGTTTAGTTTAGTCTCCAAAAGGCATTAAAAAAAAAAAAAAGTATTTACTGTCAGTCTGTGGGATAATAATTTGAAATTTGACTATAAAAATGGATGTTGAGAAGATAGGTGGTGTTTTTTTTGGCATAATTCTAAATCCAGTCATCATGTTTATTTGAAATTTTGAATGGATTTTTCACTATCCATTTCATGTCCTAGTTCTGCACTGTCCTATAATCCAAGTCAGCTGTATACTAACCACAACTAAAGTTTGCTTTTGCACATAGAATAACCACTTTCACTGCACCACCAGTATTAAATACATTATTTTCAAAACAGCTCAAACATTAAAGTTGCTGTGTAGAATAGACTTCCGCTACAGCTTTATCTAGTATCAAATCAAATAGGACAATATTAATAAGACATCCAAACCCAGGATCCCCTTTTGATTGGATCTTTTGACTTTATAACTGTATGTAGTATGGTAAACGATGACCTCAATGTGGTATTAATTCTTCATAGTTAGACTTTATGTATGTGTTCACAGTAGCTACAACTGTTGAACTCTAGAGGCAATATGCTATAAAAATGATCAGGACACAAAATGGGCCAAATCTGTCTCAAAGGTAGCACTAGGTACATTCCCGAAAGAATGGATTTGACCCAGAGAACTTAATTCCCAAGGCATTAATAACTCAGACTGAAATTGAGTCTTAAAAGTTTGAAGTAAGACGTATCAAATGTCTTACATCATATGTAAGGAAGCTGACCATCCAGAATGTACCTATTTGTATGCATGGTATTTTCCTGTAGGAAACAGATTTCAGCTGAAGACAAGCTGCACTGGATACACCTACATTCTGAACTAATGCTGTCTTCTCTAATGCATATTTATTCTAGAAATTCTGAGTTCCTGTAATTTGGGGATCACAGACGAAATGACTTTAATGTTGCAGCTTATGTAGTAACTTGTATTAGATCCAAAGAAGTGACTAGGTATTGAGAGCACTTTGAGTTAGCAATAAGAAAAAAAAAAGACCACAACAAATTTATTTACTCAGTACTTAGTATATAATAAAATAATCATCAGTTTCAGTGAAATTGAAGAGTATTCATCTGATCTTACTTCTTTACATCATGAAATACTGACAGAAGAAAAGAGGGGAAATCTTTAACCAGATTCTAGGGGTATATGATTAATGTTAAAAATGAGTAGTTTGCTAAAACAGAGCCTTTCTAACAAATTACGATGTAAAATGATTTCTGATAGCAGCAAAGTGAAACTGATGGCATAGTAAGCCAATTGTTTATTATTTCACCTTGCTATGTTCATTTACAAAAAACATATGAGCAGTACTGATAAGAAAATAAAAGGTTAAAAAGAAGAAAGCAACGAGGACATCTCTTAGAGTATAAAAACGTGGTGAAACTGTGAAAGCCCCATATATTCTAGCAGGCTCTTTAAACTACACCTGCAGACGCACTGAGTGTAACTTGTGGCATTTTGAGATAGTGGGCACAGTGGCCCGTGGAAAATTCCTTTTTCTGTTTTATATGGACCGCGATTCGATAACATTATCTCATAAAAGAATGGAACATGTAGGAAGAGCCTATCAGCATATACAGACAAACATAAAAAGGCACCTAAGTGTCATGGCATGAGCTTTATAATCGTTACTCCTTTGCTAAGATGTACACTGTTTCATTTATAGCTGGGCAGAGACATCTTACAGTAGACCCAGAGAAATCAGATCAATATTGCACTAATTTGCTTTTTAAAAAAAAAAATAGAAGCAGTCAAAAGAAAAACCTTGGTCTTGAGGTAGAAGATCTACCTGGAAAATGCAGATGGTGACTACAGTAACGAGCATTTTAATCTTTTACCTGCACTAAACTCAGACGGTCATCAAACAACATTAAGCAATGATAAAAATCCTACTACTTATAAGACCTCTGCCAATTTGAACAAAACCGGTTCTGTACTCCTAAAACAGGTGCGTGATCAAATTCCTTACATTCTATAAAGCACAGTAGAGCTCTTATTGAAGGATGTTGGGCAGAAAACAAAAAAAAACTAAAGCAGAAAAAGAGAGGCAGCAAATCTGTTTCTACTTCCTTCCATCAGTCTAATTGGAATGGTAAGACTATAACTGAGCATGGGAGCACACACAGAGGACTCCAGATTATAAGCACTCTGGCATCGAAATTAATGGTACTGATGGTTGTTCACATGGACACTCTATGCGTTAAGCTGAGAGAAAGCCCTTAGACGCAGAAAGGACTGTAACACAGAAGCTCTCTTCTTCCTTCTGGACATCTCCATAATTCCAATTCAGGGAGACTACCTGGGGTTGAGGAAGTGACTATTCAATGAATTTTCATCAAGACTACCAGGCAGTCAACTGCTCCATACTCCATAACATGTTATTTGCAAGACAAGCAGCAGTCAGCTAGACATTTGGTCCAGAATAGTTTACAGAAATTCCCTTCTATGCAAGATAATTAATCAATGAGAGATCAGAGCTGTTACCAATACCTTAGACTCCCCCACTGATCATATTTCTTAGTTGAAAGCGCCCACTACTCAGATGGATGGAGAAGCTGAGTACAGCAGGCCACATCTTTTGGTGACCTTTGATCAAAGGAGCCCTGTTGTTCCCATCTGTGATCTCAGAGTGTTTGGAAAGAAACAGTAAATGAGGCCCACCCGCAATGAACAGTTTTTCAAGAAAAATAATGTAAATTAATCTTGGTTTTAAAGAAATTCACATTTTCAAATGAGCTGCTGGATTATTGAAGCTTCTAGATTAATGAGACTTGAAATAAGAAATTTTACAGTAATTAAATTTCAGCCTTCTTAATACAACTGTTATAACCTTGTAGAAGTAATGCATCATTCACTCTGTTTTCTTTGTTTACACACTAAAATATAGCGGGGTTTTTTTAAACCTTGACTCACAAGCAATAAGTGTAGTTTTTCAGTCTGTGACAGCTGCTTCCCTGGTGAAAGGCTAGAATCTCTTAGGTTAGACGTATAAAAACCTAGGAAACCAGAAAAAAAGAAACAGTTTCCTTCCCTCTGAGTGATTTTTCCTTTAGAGTCAGCAAAATCAGAGCTGCCTATTGCTCTCTGAATATTTTATAGACTCATCTGGGTTTTGCTGAATCTTAGTGGAAGTGATACAGTAAGAAATAACCAATAAGCATTTACCCTGTCCTTATGTATTTCCCAGCTTCTAGAGTGAATTCTTAAAGGCATGTGAATATGCCTAGCATAACCATAGAAGTCTTAAGTTCGTGTAGAAGAGCACAGTACATATCAAAACAAGGGAAGGTGGGGATTTTTTCAGTTATACACATAAACCTCAGAATTACATTGATAGGATCAGATATAGATAAAATTAATATGGGCAAATGCATCCTGTATGTAAACTAATGGAAGTTAATAATGAAATAGCAAAACAGTATCTAATTTGAAACTGCAATAATTTTATGATTTTCAAACATGATAGACACCTATAATTATACTTCCCAAAGATATTTCTAATATCTGGTTAAATAAGTATTTATCAGAATGAAAACTTGAATTATAAAAATCACTTCTATAATTAATGGTATGGGGTTTTTTTTTGATAGGTTGGTAATTCTTCTCTGCCAAGTAACTAAACTAAAAAATAATTTTAAAAAGTATTTTAAAAGTATTAGATATGGCTAAGATGTTATATTACAGATGGCTATATTACTTTGCTTATTCAGTCTAGGTTGATAGACCCTGAATTGTATGGAGATGTATACATCCATACAAAGCTTTATCTCAGTTGCAGTCATGGAGATTTTACTAGGAAACCATCAGCAAAGGCCACAGAGTCTTTATTTCATTTTTTCAGGTGTATGGCAGAATATTGTCACAAAAATGTGCCATTGTTGATTTTAAAGACTGTAGGTATAGTTTTGTTCTCTATTGCTATTCATATTGTACATATTCTGAGAACTTTATTTCCTTACAAAAATGAAGTCTATGGTTTATTATCAGTTAATATTTAGGGATAAGTTATTGCACTTCACTGATTTCTTGACCAGCATGCCTATATCTGTATTTGCATTCCCTTAACTATTTTGTTTGCTCTAAGGAAAGAGGAAAAAATTCCTCAGGAAGCTTCATCTTTTGTATGCTGTCACCAGGTATACCAGTGAACAATCACTCCTCTCATTAGCAGCAATAAAAAAATCTCAAGGGTCCTCATTTTTCCATAGAGTGAAAACATATAGATTTGAAATAAATTTCACATATAAAAAGGGCAGTGATAAGAATAAAAAGCTTCTGTTGTATGAGACACATTTTGCACTCTGCTGTGATGATTTCATCAAACTTAGCTTGCTTGAAAAGAAAAAGAATGTGTGCTGAAGTCTTAGATCTTTGACTGAAAAATGGTTTAATCGGGAAAGAGTTTTCAAAGGCACAGATGGAAGGCTGTAGTCACTTCCATTGACTTACTGCTTTGCTTTTAAACACCGCTTGCAGCATTCAGATGCTTTCTGGTTTGGGGAAAGTTTAGGCTTCATTCTCTTGGGTATAAATATCTACAAGGCATGAGATAACTGATAAAATAGAGACTGAGTTCAAATTGGATAGTTTTCTGAAAGTTGAAGAGTTTGCATCAGTTTACTTTCATCCTGGTTGGTGAAGATACTTACTAATATATGCTGATGCCTAGGTCGTTAAATATTTACTGATAAAAGTAACAAATACAAGCTCTTTTTAAGCAGAAATATTGCTAATTATGGTAACTGTAGTGTGGTTGTTTATTTAGATACATGAAAGATATTCTTTTGAATGATACTTGTTATTTTTTATTTTTCCTTGCAATGACTATCTGGTTTGACATATTTGTAAATGAAAGCTATTCTGCTTTCTCAAGAAAAAGCAGCCAAGAAGTTCCATAATCAATCTGTTGTAATATCCAGAATCAACAATTCAGCACATGAACTTGTCACCATATCTCACTTACTGGAGCTACAATATATCAGTTGAATGATGCCAATGTTTGTGGGCTGGAAGGAAATGGGTTTTGTATAGAGAGATTTGTTCAAATGTAGAATGATATACTTTTCACCTTGAAAAAAAGGACAAAACACTATGTATATAATTACTTTTTTCATTTATGGAAATTTCATTTACCCCTTGTCTTTTCATCCAGAAAATCTGTTACATTTTCTCAAGATTTTAATGTCTACCTCTTTCAAAAAGATGGAATAAGGAAGTAGAGTGTTTGCAGAATACGAATCTCAATGAGACTGTTCGAGTATGGGATGTGTATATTTGTGACTGCATAACATGCACTCAGTACATATTCACAGGTCACTTCTCTAGCATCGACAGTTTAACATACTTGTTTTGAAGGAAAGGTAAATACTTTTATTGTTAAATAATTCTGTTTACCTCTGTTTCCAGCTAATTCAAAGCATCAGTGCAGTGGATCAAGACGATTCAGCAGAAAGTCATCATTTTTCCTTCTCAATGGCTCAGGAGGCCACAAACAACTCAAGTTTTGCTGTCAAAGATAATCAAGGTGGTGTCATTCATGTAGCTCTCTAAGACCTTCCTAATAAAAGATGTGTGCTTCTAGTGATTTTCACCTCATCGATTTTATAAAAATTCCCACTTAAATAGAAGTTGTTGTTATAAGATATGAACGTGTCATGAGGTGCATTTCAAAACACTAATTCAGTAATACTAAACAGTTTATTTTCCTTTTTCAGCCAAGTAACATAAACAGCAAAAGACAGTTTTATTTCAGGGAAATTAAAAATGCTGAGATGAAAATTACAGTGGTATTCCAAAATATTTTCTTTCTTAATGTAAGATATGATGGGAAATACCAACTTTCCTGTTAAAATGATCTGTCTAAGAAACAAGATCACCAGAAAGAGATGATTGCTGTTAATACACATTTGTTACTTCATCATTTCAGCAAGATCAAAATTATAAACGCTGTTAAATATGAATATACTTTTAGTTCCTAATATATCTTAAATATATCCTAATATATCTTAAACTGCATACATTAATGATGACATCGTAAAATGTCTTCTATATGTATTTTAATGTTATTCAGAACTGGTATTGAGTGAGACTCTTACAAAGAATGACATAGAGGGATATCAAGCAAAATCAGTCCAAGGTGATACATAAGTGCAATATCTGATGGAATTGCGGAGAGGATGACTGCTTAGAATCAGTCTGCTGAGACTATGAAGAGCTTCTTCAGACTCAGCTAAAGTACACTTTGCTCTTGTTGACTTTGCTAATTATTTGAATGTTCTGGGTAGGTGAATAAATCAATGGAAATAAGTTTTGGAGAGTTCAGACTATGTTAAACAGCAAAATACTACTCTCCATATCTCTAAAGTTAATGTGTTAATATGTATTTCAATTCCCAGCTCCATTAACCTCTCACTCAGTGCCAGGAAGAGATAACTTGTTACGATAAGGTCAAACTTTGTACAAGTCAGGAACTGTTCCCACCTTCACTCACTCTGCACGAAGTCCAAGTAGAGCCAGGCACCAGGCAGTACGTCTAGTTCCTTTTGGCAGCTACTGATGGGGGAAAAGAACAACCCAGCTTTTATAATGTGGTGGGGTCAGCCCTCGGTCTCTCCCTTTCTGCTGCATTTCATACAAATGGCTGGGTGGATTGGGATAGTCCTAGGCAAAAGCAAAAGTCTACAGACCTGGAGCAATTTAGAATCATAGAATCACAGAATATCCCGAATTGGAAGGGACTCATAAGGACCATCGAGTCCAACTCCTGGCTCCACAGAGGACCAGCCAAATCAGAGCATACGACTTTTTTATCTCAGAATTATCTTTTGAACTATGACAAAAACCTAGAAGAACTTGAATGTGAGGGAGTTAACTTCAGTAGACAGTTTGGATAGAAGTCCGAGACAGATAATGGTAGAAACACTTTAAAAATCTACATACATGTATGCACATATACAGTAATTCACCCTGCCATGATAAAAAACTCTGATGTGTGAACATGTATAGATAAATATTCTTTCCATTTTACACAGATTTAGACATAGCTAATTTATTTTGCAGCAGGCTACATTTCATATTTGAATTAGTTGATAGGCAACAAGAGCTCAACTTCAGCTGCTTTCTGGGTTTTGTACAGAACTGATTTCTAAACACTAATAGTTAAATGCAAAGCAAGGGGAGAGCCTCTAGCAACTTTTCCCTAATTTAGACAGTAGGAGCTCAGTTAGCTCCAGTTTTTGAGTCAGAGAAAGATATAAAAGGCTCCTTTAGCGGACTTTTTTCTCGGTTTCTCTTCTTTCCCTTGCCACCTGCTTTCTCTGCATGCTGCCAGACACACTTTTGAAGTCTTTTGATTGGTAAACTGTCTATATTTCATCTGTGAACTGCTGGATTGGCAGCAGCTGGTTACATGGAACCATTTTAAGAACCAATTAGTTAGTCTGAGCAGGTGTCAGGTACTGAACACAGTGGGATTTTTTTTCTTTAGCTCTGAACATTAAAAACAGAGCTCCTAGGTTAAATTTTATTATTGGCCTTGGAATACATATGTCAAAAATACATGCAATTATTCATGATTGACTCAAAAAACCCACCACAGGTCAGTATCTGGTTTTATTTCTTTTACTTTGTTAATATGTAGCTTTACACAGTGCTATTGTTTTTAAATAGGTTAGATTCCACTGGAGTTTTATCGTTGTTGTTAAAAAGTGATAAATGCACATCATGCATAATAATTTATCTTCTAGATAACACAGCTGGAATTTTCACTGCAAAAAGTGGCTTCAGGAGGGAAGAGCAGTTTTATTTCTACTTGCCAGTTTTAATTCTGGATAATGGAACCCCACCACTGACGAGCACAAATACCCTCACTATCACTGTCTGCGACTGTGACACCGAAGTTAATACCCTCTACTGTCGCTACGGAGCTTTCATGTATGACATTGGTCTCAGCACAGAAGCTTTAATTGCGGTTTTAGCTTGCATACTAATACTCCTAGGTAAGTATGAGTAAGAAGAAATTATTTTTACAGTAGGCTTGATTGACAAATATGTTCCCTTGACGGGAAGCCTGGAAGTACTGCACTATTGAGAAAAAAGGCAATAAGGCAAATATTTCAATGTTTCATTTCTTTTCTATTTTCTTAACCATAATTCCTCTTCCTCACCAGTTTGCAGAAAAAAATTGAATTCTAACACAATGTCCTAAAAATTGGCTTCAGTTGACTCATGGTCCTACGTACCTGTATTGGTTTAAAGTCTATATTGAGCTCAGATAAAGCTGAAGACAACATAACACAAGGCAATTGGCTAGTATAAGAATATACTAGAAGGAGCAGTACCTGATTTATTCTGCTTTAGGTATGCCAAACGTAGAGCTAAGATCAATACAAAATAATACAGAAAAAGAGAATTCAGTACTCTCAGAAAGCAACTTGGGAAACAAACAGGAAATTTCTGTCAGTTAGTAAGGTTGCATCTTCAGACAGCCATTTCTCCAAATGTTGGGCATTTTGGAGTTTGTGGGTGAGAAAATTGTTTTTGAGGGTGGTTTAAATGCACAGGTGTTGTGCTTGTACCTCTGAAAAGGGTCACGTGCAGCTCGCACATGGCACTCAAACTAGAAACCGAACCAGTCACCCATGGTTGGCTGTTCCTGCACTGCATGGGTCTGTGGCTGCTGCGAGACATATTGGGGTGACAGCACTTGGGGAAACCACTTTTCACCTGGGGAAGCATACAGCTATTGCTGTTGTAATGCATTCTGGTCTTTTTCAGCAAAAGGATAATCCTGCAGTGGTGAGTGATTTGATGACACTGACACATTGTAACAGCAGGCACACTGTACTAATCATTCCCCAAAGGCTAAATATCCATTGTGGAACTCTGTACCTGGCTGCGATAGTGAGGTTAAGGTATGGTAGCTTCTGAGGCCAGGAAAGAAAGAGAAGTGATAGAGCCGGGTAGGTTTGTTTTCCAAGGCAAAGTGATTGACCTTAAAGTTTGGTCACTGATGATGGTCATGGTCCTCAAGACCAAATTCAAGCTGACGCCAACAAAGCAACAGAGAAAGACTTTCAAACCCCATTGTCCGTGCAATAATATGCCATATCCATATTATGCCATATAGGAGTATATTTCTAAACTAAAATGTCATATCTAAAAATGCTACCCCAAAAAAATGATGTATTATGTTAGTAAAATCATTTTTCCACTAGTGAAACTACAAACAACAGCAAAGTAAGAAAGTGAAGATAAAATCAAGATTTGACTAAGCAGTGTGATATCAAATCAACATTACAGATCGTGCAAACCTAGTATAAATTGTTTTTCAAGGACATTCTAAAAGAAAAATAAGGAAAAATATAATCAGAATCAAAACAAGAAAACTGCAGCATAATACCTAGCTACACAAATATAGTGTCCAGAGAGAAATAACTAATAATAACAGAAATTACATTGGCTTAAAAACCAAAAACTTTTATTGAAAATTAGTCTTTCAATGTATTTGTTAATGAGAGCAAACACAGTAGTAATGTTTTTAAACTCCTATATCACTGAAAGAAATACAAAACAATTTTAAGTAAACACTTTTTTTTTCCCCCATATGAAGGATATCTAGGTAAAGAACATTCTTTTTTCTACCCTTATTATACAGTATCACCTCTACCAGTCTACAAATAACTGCATACAACACCAGGCATATCATCATTAACTACGAAAAAGCTGGGGCTTGAAATTGAAGGCTTGCAGCTTTATTCTGATGCTGTATTTTGATCTGCCATAGTAGCCACAGGAGAGAAGGCAGACAAGTCCAATAAAGCTAATGGAATTATTTTGACTTTACGTCAGTGAAAAAAAGAAGTTTAACAAGTTCAAAATCACCCATATTCTGCATTCTGTCCATAAGGTTATGGTTTATTTTCCTTAGCATCAGGAATAGAAACTGGCTCTAATTATTTCCTGATGTACCTCTGACATCCTGACTGAATCTCTTGGTGAGAACTCATTGAAATTTCTCCTCAGACGGAACCCTATAGTTTAGTCCCACAGTTAAATGAGTTGTCCAGAAGCAGCATGTGTACCTGCTAATTATGAGTCAGCATTTTCATATGGCTTTGGGCTCTCAAAATTAGGTAACATGCAGGAAACGGCAGAAACAGAATGGTCTACAAATATATACATGTGTTTTTATTTATCCCTACAAAGACATTGAATAGATAAGGCAAGAATGAAAGAAATGGAAGAATACTTCATAATTATTATTTCTAGATGGGAGTACTCTTGGCCAGACACTAGCCATTTCTTGACTCCATAGCAAAGTCTAGGGATGCACTAGTTCCCCTAATTCCATCTCCTGGTTTCTAACAGAGAAAACTGGAACTTACAATTGTATTTGTGGTTTCTAGACATGCCAGCACTCCCAGAGTCACCTTATTTAAATCTGAGCTTGCCTTGTCCCAAGCAATCTTCAGCAGTGGCACTGGAAAGCAGCCCACCTGATTGAAGTCCCTATCTTAAACCTGGCAGTCAGTGTGAGCTTACAGGAGGACCAGTGTGCATTTCAAGTTTTCCTTGACTGTTGCAGGATATCTGAACCTGGTCACTTTGTGTTATGCACTTAAGGGACTGAGGATCAGGCAGACTGTATCACTGCATTAACCAGGCTGTCAGTGGAATTATTCATCAAGGTCCTCATCAAGGTTTATTCCGTCCAAGGGAGTAAACCCTTGGTGTCTACTGGGCCTGTGCATATCACAAAAGTCAAAGCAGAGATATTGGTAAATATATTAATTGGAATGAAAAAGAAACAAATCTACCGCATTCTTCACAGACACATATATTTTAAATGCATTAAATCCTTTTGTGATTTTTAAAAATTAAATAATAAAAGGTTCTGTACATTATATATTTACCACATATCTGAAACATAAAGTTTCATTTTTTTTTTCCATTTTCCTGTATCATCATGTGGACCATTAGAAGAGTTCACCATGCAAAGGATTTGGAGAGTTGTAACTATCTGGGGTTTGTAATGTTTCCACTGCTTTCAAGTTTACTGTTGGTATCTCCCAATCAAATGAGATAGCATACAGTAAATACATAGAAATAAAGAACTACTTCATGTCTCTCTTATCTCTAAGTGAGATAAAATCCTGTCATTGTTGGTTGTTGTATCCTATTATGTCCTGAGTAAAAAATTACAGTCCACAAAGTACTTAGTAAATAGAATTGCAGTAGGATTTAGTTTAAAACTGAAATCATGAATCTTTGTGAAAGTCATAGATTATTTCAAAGGGAACATTCAGCTAAAAATTAAATTAGGTAGGATTAAAAATAATGCTTCAAAATAAAACTTAAAAAAGCTTTCATATATGAGAGAAACAAGCTTCTCTGATTCATAGGCCTTGGTAGTAAGTACTGCTATAACATCATGCAAAATTTAGTGATAGTCTTCAAATTTCCACACCAGCATAACTGAAATGATTGAACCACACCCTGCATTGTCTATGGAACTGAATGATTCAACCAGCTGAGGAGGATATCTTGCTCATTGCCTCATTTTTCATTTGATCTTCCTGGGGCTTTGATCTGGGAGAGAGGGAGAGATTATGAATTTAAATTCTGAATATGAAATTGATATACTATGTGATAAACCAAAGCAGTTTCAAAAAGCATAACCTGTGTTTCCATCAGTTTCAAACTCCCATCTACCAAAAGAACTACTCCATTTCATTCAGCTATTTTATAAGTCCCTTCGTAGCCATTTTCTCGCCACATACTATGCTCATCTCAAAACCATAAAATCCATAAAAATTACAGCTCTACAAATTTTTTAAGATAGCTTCACTTTGCAATAGCATTGATATTAAGAAACGTTGCCACATTTTTCTTTCCACATTCAAAGTCTCTGGTTCTGTTTACTTTTCCCCTTGTATTTTGGTTTGTGATTTTTTTGTTCGGTTTTCTTTTTTCTTTTTTTTCCATCAGTGTTCTTTTTGGCAATTGTAGCCATAAGGCAGCAGAGGAAGAAGACTCCCTTTTCAGAGAAAATGGAAGAATTCAGAGAGAACATTGTCAGGTATGATGACGAAGGAGGTGGCGAGGAGGACACAGAAGCTTTTGATATTTCAGCACTGAGGACCCGCACTGTCATGCGAACACACAAACCTCGAAAGAAGGTCACCACAGAAATCCACAGTCTCTACAGGCAGTCTCTGCAGGTTGGCCCTGACAGCGCAATCTTCAGGCAATTCATTTCAGAAAAGCTTGAAGAAGCAAATACAGATCCTAGTGCTCCTCCATATGACTCACTTCAGACCTATGCGTTTGAGGGCACTGGCTCTCTAGCAGGATCCCTCAGCTCTTTAGGTTCAAATATGTCAGACATGGATCAGAGTTATGACTACCTTACAGACTGGGGACCTCACTTTAAACAGCTTGCAGGCATGTATACTTCCCATAGGAGTGGGGGGGATTAGCTACTGTTTGGTTGTTTTATCTTCCTAAATCTCAGCAACCAAAACCAACTGTGGACTTTTAAAAAGGAAATCATCCCACATTTAAGCATGAAAAATAAAAGGCCAAGTTTGGGGCTGGGGGGGTGTAGGCTGGTCTTTTTTTTCCTTTTTTTTTTTTTCTGGAAAGTCTTGGATGTAGAGATCTTTTGAAAAATCACATCAGACATGTCATGAGGTGAGGGGATGGAAATGTCCGTATGAAAAGCCTGTGGTTATTTCAGTGCCTGAATGCGAACTACTGCTTTGGATATCTAGGCCCCCTTCTAGATATTGAAAACCTGGGTCCTGCAAGTACAGAGTAGAAGCCATAAACGGATATTGTAAATATTCTGTCAGCCATAAGCTTTAAACTGTTTCCAAAGTTAAGACCGACTTTTGCTGTTGCAGTTCAATATGTTCATTAACCAAAGTTAAACATGCATATTTGTTTAATTCTTCATTATATAAATATACTTGTGTGAAAAAGTAGACCCTAGATACTATAATACAATTGTCAGAAGTACTTACAGATTCATCTATTTATTGTTCTTAGGGCAATAAGACTAAAACAAATGTCTTTTCCTATCAGTGTAAAAATAAAGACCTATTGCAACATCAGCAAGTATTTGCTGCCATTTTAGTTTTTAATGGAGCTATTGGAAAATGTATAAACCAATAATTAATTTAGCAAATAAGACAGAAAAAAAGAAACCAGTTCAAGTTAGAATCAATATTCAACATAAATACTGCAATTGACCGCCTTATATATTACTGTACTTAGAACAAAATGCTATCCAAATACAAGTGTTGTTCCTGTTATTAGGAGTTTAAAGGATGACTGATTTACCAGCACAGATTTATTTTTTTATTATGGAATATAAAATTATCTGCAGTAGTCACTTTTATTATAACAATATTAAGAATCTTTAAAATGCTAAGCTGACGGTTATAAAACTTTATGTATAACATTAGATAATAAGATAATAAAATGCTTTAATGTTAATCCACTTCTGAAAATGATCCTGAATCATTCTATGAGACTCAAGTCAGACTTCAAAATTAATTTCTCACTGTATTTTTTCCAAACATTCTATAACGTATATAAAGCTGTCTCAGAATTTTTTTTTTACTTTTACTTATACCACTACCCAGCAGCAATTTTGGATCTGAGGGGCATCAAATGTGTTCAAAATGGTCCATCGGGAAAAAACAACCTGCCTGGCTTTTACTCACCTCCCTTCCATTAGGTCCTTATTTCAGAGAAATTGCATCATGTAACCAACACATACATTTCCACAGCTAAAAGCTGGCATCAGGATAAAGAAAATTATATATTTCTCTCCTCCCCCCCCTCCACTTTTTTTTAGTAACATTTGAGGTAAGCGCTACTGAATTACAGAGAGCAAGGCAAAGCTTATGCAAGGGAGAAAAACAAATTTAAAAAAAAAACGCACACTAATTAAAATAAAATAATAAATAATAATTATAAAAGAACAGCATACAAAAAAGGACATGTAAGACACACAGACACACATTCTGCAACGTTTGCTACGATGGCTGCTCACTGAAGAAAACCAAGGCATGTAGGCTTAGTGGAAAGGTGTCAGTGAAGAGTTTAAATTCCTGTCAGCTAAAAAAAAAACATGTGGAGGAGTTTGAAAACCAGGAGAGATTTCTAGCATGAGGTCTGGTAAGGGTAGAAATATTATTAATGATATTCATACCTGGAAAAATATGGGGGGGTTGTCTGACCATGTGCAGATGAAACAGCATCTGGTTCTCGCCAGTCTCATGCTAGGAGGCCAGTATGAACAAGCAGCTACAAAACAGCTTTAAAAGATGCACAGGTAAAAACACTGTATTAATGACTCTAACATTTGTGTTCAATAGCTGTCAAGCAGATGTAATAAAACAATTCCTATTTGAGACAATATTGTACATATTGGCAATTTACTTCATGGAGAGGAATAAATAGAGAGCAACTGTACATGCACTGGTTGTTGAAGACAGTGAAAAGAATGTTTTTAGGATTAGGTCTATAGATTTATGCAGGTTATATCCTAAACAAATCTTTGCTCCATAGACGGTCCCAGTGGCATTAACAGAATTCCTCGTGCTTCCAGGCTGTATTTAGTACAAAAAGGATAACAGCATCTGATGCTTTCTCAATCCAGAGATTTTGTCCCTTTATGTGGAGAAATAGCCTTGAACATTTGCACTTACATTATAATTTCCTCTTTTTACTGTAAGGATCTTTAACAATAAATATTTTTCCAAGCGCATACCACTGTCATGTAATTTTTGTAACCAATATATGCCATTGTCAGTAACTTCTACAATGCCCTACAATGGATCTTACGTGATCTTTACCTGAAAAGGCATAAAACTGTTTGCACAGCAGAGAAAGGGAGTGTTTTGCTCCAAAGAAGTTATTCCTAGCTGTTACTGGGCCACGTCTTATTATGTTCCTGGTATTCAATCTAAGTCAAACCTGTCAATTTATTTCCATGCGTGAGAAAAGAATCACACAACTGGCCTAGTAACTTCACATTCCTTTTAATATACAGTAATTAATTTAGCTGAACAATGTCTACAAAAAAAAGTTTTTGTAGAAGTGTCTGCTTATTTGAAGGAAGTAAACATTCTGAGGAAGCCAAAATTAAACACATATCACAATAATTAATAGTATGGACTTAATAAAGAACAAGTTATAAGCCAGAGTTCCTGATGATGACATCTATTAAACTATAGAATGGTTTTCCCAAGAGAATCCTCCATTACCTTTATCTCTTAAAATTCATTAGTAGCTAGAATTAGCTATGCTATTGGCTGAAGTAGAGTGCAAGTATGGTACCAGATGGTAAATATATATATTCAGCTGTTCATGACATGCCTGAGGGAATATAAGGATGACTTATTGACTGGTCAAAGGAAGTATGATCATAAACACTGTGTTTCTGTATGAATGCTTTGGAGATGTTCCTGTATATTTCTTTTTCTGTGACATGGTAATAAGACAGGTTAAGAACTGGTGAAATAGCTGATAAAAGATTGGCTTCCTGTTTCAGTCCTCACTCACAGGGATTCACAGTGTTTTGCTATTGTTTTATTATTTAAAATCCAAGGAAATGAAGACTATGCATATATTAAATGTTTAACATTTAGAGGTTTGAAGTTAAAAAACAAAAAACCAAACCCATTCGATATCATAATGCAGCTTCAGAATCATTGTTGTTACTGGAAAACGATATTTGGTTTATTGATTCACCAAAAATAAAATGTTTTCTTTGATTTTAATTTTGTATATCACAATGTAGGGGTTTTATTATTATAACACTGAGAAGCAATCCTACTTTGCCACTGAAGATAATCTTAGTCTTTAATTCACATAATTTTCCTGCTGCAATTTCTCACAGATAGTGTCATTACACTCCTAGCTTTGCTTGCAAAATTTGCATTGGAAATGTGGTTGTTTTAGCACTCATTCTTAACTGTATGGGGTAATCCTGTCAGATGAGAGTAAAATATTTTTTAAAATACAGTGTGCATTTTATGCTTCAAAGTCAGATCTAATATATGCTCTCTGAGGAGTAGAAGTTGAAGGCGATTACGTGATTTTTTACATTCTGGCAAAGAATACATTTTACCCTTGATCCAGAATACGAACAAATAGAATAGAAGTTTTATGAAAAAAAGATCAGTAGCTATTAGTAAAGTCTGTAAGATTTCTCTACCAGAAAATTGGTAAACCCATCTTTTATAAAGAAAAATAGGGTGGATTAATGTTTATAAAAAAATAGATACATTTTGCAACAGTAATTTGGATGCTGTCATATTTATTCAGAAAAAAAATAATTCTCCATATATGGGTCTATATAAGCCTTATGTTTTATACAGAGAGTCCAAGGAACAGTAGGATTTAACTATAGTGCACAGAAGGATAAAACACACATAGAGAGGCTGCTTAGATCAGCATGAAACACTTTACCCACAGGAAATAGATAACAGCAACAGTCAGAAATATGCATAAGACTCAAGAGGATATCTGCCAGCAAAAACAGCTAGATGTATGCCACTGAGAGTAAATATTAATAAATAGAATTAGAAACCATCACTACTTCACAAAACTATCCAACAGCAGGAATCAGAACAGGGTATCAATGGCTCTTAGTTCCCCATATATCTTAATTCTGATTTAGGCAATGCTTTAACAATACTAAAGTTTATAATTTAAACAATACTCCATATGTGGAGGTTCAAATATGAATGGTTTGTAGAGAAACAATAACATCTGCATGCATATATCTGACCAAATGTATACAGCAGAAGTTACTGGATTAGAGGTTAAAAGGATGCAGACCCACCCAAAAATATATGATACATGCCATCTGACATTGTTATAAGTTAATTAGTCTCTGTTGTCATATATTCCTCTGAAAAGAGACTTGACAAAGGGCATCTTGGACAACCGTTTTGGTAGGTTAGGAGCTGGAACAAGAATTTTTTATATTTCTGCATGTTGGACTTAAAGTTTCAGAAATATTGCCCATTATTAGTAGTGAGGATACGTGATATATAAGGAAGAACAGGATAGCTGTGAAGACTGGAGAATATAAAATGGACAAAATGTAACAGCAAAAATAAAGATCATCTATTCTGGAAATAGTTCTTTAAAAAAAATCTGCTATTATATTCGGCACTTATTCTGTAGAGTAATTAAAAAGGACAAGGATATTCTAGCTGCTAAAATAACTATAAACTGCCAACAAGATTCAGCCCAGAAAAGTAAAAAAACCTATCAAATATGAACCAAAGATGTACTAGACAATACAGTAGACAAAATAAAATGTTGACCGTAAAATTAGATTGAGATTTGATTAGTTACTTGTCAGCTCATTCCTTTTTTCAGACTCTGACCAGCCACACTAGTATTGTTTCTGAAAGTCACACATTCATTAAACAATAATTTAAACAGTAATCCAAAGATAGTTATGTTAATATTAATTATTATTAAAGCATTTTCATAAGACAAAATCTTGTTACTAGTTTATTATTTATTCTGTATGTTTAAACTCTTTTCAACAGTCTAATTCAATATACACACATTTCATTATATATGCAGTGAACCTCATTTCAAATGCCAATTTACTTACGTCACTTAAGATTTTAAAATATCATTACAATGACTTTAGAAATATTTTGTGACCATTCTTAAAGATTATAGTGACTTTAGTAATACTTCATCCAGGTTCTCAAAGCATCTTATTCTCACAAAAATATTACCCCGCTTTTGCCATCACTGAGTATAAAAACGTTCTAGCTAGCTTCTAAAAGTATTTGCATCAACTGCAGTTCATCTCACTCAACCTTAGCCACCTAAAACTCCATGTATGTTATTCAACTTCCTTCCCATCCTGTGTTGCCACTTCCTGGGACATTTCAGGGCAAGCTGGACACTCTCCAGGACTGCAAGGTGAGAAAGGCATCCATCCCCATGGGACCAACTTTGACATGGTAGACCTTCCACAGCAAAGAACTCTTGCTAATACATTTCCTCTGTGTCACTGAGGACTCTAACCCACTGGTGAATCACCGCCAAAGCTTCATCTGCTTTCCCCAACCTGACAGGAGTATAAGGATTCACTTTGTCTTCTTTGCTTCACGTACAGTTGGATTTTAAAAACTAGTAAATATTTTTCTTTGACAATAGTTCCTGTCAGTCTTGAATGGTTATTATGGCTTTATATTAATCTACTAACAGCTAAGGGTTTCCAAGTCAGCTCCTTGTGGGGATAGCTATTTTGAAACCACAAATTTCAGGTAAGGTAGAGAAAGAGACATGAAATCAAGGTCAAGGGAGGTCTAATGATTCAAGTCTTTGGTCAGCTCCTGAGCTGGAAAAAGGGCGTAGATCCCGAAATATTCAGTCCACTGCCCAGCTCCTCAGACTACAGTTAATATTTTGCAGCTCTGCTTTTGCTTTATTGGTGAATAAAAAAGTAATTTAAAATAAAAATGCTATGTTCACCTGAGTTGGTCTGTTCTAGTTCTGTTTGTCACTTTAAACAAAAAAAGCGCAAGTTAAGGATACAGCTCAAGGAAACATTTCTTTATCTTGTCCTCTCCCTGATATATAACTTATGTAGATTCACCTTTGCCTTGTTGTGCCTTAAAAGAAACAGAAAGCCTTAGCAAATGTAGGTCTCTCACAGCATTTTTTTTTTATAGGAACTTTGTAAATAACAGTCTATGTCCTGCTTTCAGCTGAGAGAGAGTTGGTTTTGGTTTGTTTTTTTTTTTTTCTAGTAGCTGATATCATGCTGTGTTTTGGGTTTTGGAGGAAAATAATGTTGATAACACACTGATGGTTTTAGTTGTTGCCAAGTAGTCAATGAAATTTCAGCTTCTCATACTGCTCTGCCAACAAGAAGGCTGGGGGTGCACAAGCAGCTGCGAGGTGACACAGCCAGAACAGCTGACACAGACTGGACGAAGGGATAGTCCATACCATATAACATCATGTTCCATATATAACTGGTTCGGGCTGAGAGGCAGTTCAGCTCCACAACTAGCTGAGTATCAGCTTCAGTTGGTGAGCAATTGTGCTGTGCATCACTTGTTTTGGGTATTCTATTATTATTATTAATATTATTGTTTTCCTTTTCTTGTACTATTAAGCTGCCTTTATCTAAACTCACAAGTTTTACTTTTTTATTATTATTATTTTTCTCTCCCACATCCCTGCTGGGGAAGGGGGAGTGAGCAAACGGCCATGTGGTTGTTTTGGCTGCCTGCTAGATTAAACCATGACAGCCTACGACTAAAATTCACAGTTAATTGCGGAGAAGCAAAAGGAAATGAGATAAAAGATAGTTGAAATGTTTAAGGAAATCACCACTGATATGTTACCAATTAGTTGAGCCAAATTGCAGAGTAGATTATTTGAACACCCACCAACTTGTTAGACACAATGTCTTGTTATAGAGAAAGTTAGATTCAAAGGCAAGAATTTACTGTTGGTCTCATTAAAGTTATTATTAGTCTAGCTGTTAAAACTCATAGTTCAAATTATGTACAGTTAAAGTGACATATAATCAAACTTTTCCTCTCTACTTTTTTTTTCTGGTTTTCTGCTTATGCTTCTAAAGCTTCAGTCTGGAGCAGAAGGAACAATACCACAAGTCACCAGTATCACTAGTCCTTTTCCAGGAAGAACACAACACTGACCTTGGTCATGTATTGCTCCCTGCTTCAGCATTTGCTTGGGAGTATTTTTATATGTTTGCTAACATTCTTTACACCTTAATCTTTCTTCACTGGTCTACAAGTCTGAACATACTTTATTTATATTGTTTGTTTTACACAGGCTAAATACTTTGTTCTAAAGCTCATTTTACCCAGCTCCCAATATTGCATCCCTTTGGCAATGAGAAGTTAAGCACTGGTAAACTGTTTGTACCCTGTGTGTTTGTGTGCCAACAGTGGCATCCTGGGACAATACTTTCAAGGCATCTTATAATTCTGTGCTTTTATTCTATGCTATGTTTTATTGCAATCTCATAGGTTCATTCTACAGCAAATAGCTCTTTAAAATAATTAAATACAAAAATACATAAATGTATATATATAGTTACACCACACAATTATACAAAGCTAAAGAAAGCTAAACCAAATTGGATGATAGTCACTTAATCATTAGGTAATTTATTTTATGGTTAAACAAACCAAAACATATCTCCAGTCAGATAAGAAAAGTCCAGAGAATAGCTGGCAAGTCCTGAGGCTTGTGTTATCCTGACACTAAGCCTCTTACAAACAGTGGCATCTTCATACTTACTAACTACAAGTCTACAGTCCCTGGAAGGTCGTCAAAGGGAAATCACAAGCAGAAATGAAAAATTAACTGTCTCCTACAATTTCAAGTATTTCTAGAAGAATAATCACCAATGAAAGGATAGGATAACCCTGACCTTTCTATTAGTCTGAGTTACCAGAGAAAAAGTAACCAACATTAGAACTAACATAATTTGTAAGCATTTGCCAGAAGTGCTTTCATCCTTGCTATTTCTTAGGGGTATATTTGCAGTATGAAATTCCAGGCTGTTCATAACATATTTTGATTTGCAGATCCTTGCCCCCATCTGAAGAGTTCCTCAGCCTTCTGTTGTCCGACTGCTCCTATTGTGCTAGATGATTCAGATTCACTAAAAAAAGCCAACCAACCAGTTAACCACAGTCTGCAATACTTATTGTAACAGGATTTGTAATATTTGTTCTCCATTGTTATTGGAGAATGATAGAGACAATGAGGACCTGATGATTAGAGAGCAAATATTCTAAAAAAGATCCACAAGGTGAGCTCCTCTGTTATAAACTTGCAAAATTTTGGAATAGCACAAATCCAAAGAAGAATCTACTTGGCTGATGCTTTCTTGTTTGCTTTTTCTTTGCTGTCCAGAAAAAGAACTTCATAATGCTGGTCATTCTGGGGGCGATGAAAATGCATGAAACAGCTATTGTAGCAGAACACTCTGGAACCCCACTTCATTCCTTGGGCATGAAGCAGACATTTGCAGGCATCCAGTTTGTATCAACTTGCTAATTTTCCTTTGAAGTGTCCAGGACATAAATTAACTATTCCTGACATTCCTTGCAAAATTCACACTTTTTTTTTTAATTTACTCCAAAGATTATACAGAATAATTTTAACTTCCCAGGTTTCTCTTCTTTATTGATTTATAGGTTTGTAGGATTCTGATAGGTACACACATTTTGCTTTGAGCATTTCCTTTATGTTCCTTTTTGTGTGCTCTTAAAAAAAACAAAACAAAACACAATCACCCCCGCCCCCCCCCAAAAAAAACCACAAAACAACCAAAAACCAAACCCAAAACCCCACCATGCAATCAGAAATGGAACTTACCAGGAGTTCTACAACTTAAGCTGCAATAAAAGAAGAATTTGGGCATTTATTTTTCTTTTGCAGGCCACAAGACTCCCCTGAGCTGTGATAATGACGGATGACAGTTTTACTGGGACAGCAAAGGGAGTGGAAAACAGCAATGACAGGACTGGTGATACACAATGCAGTTTCTCACCCACTGACCATACAACTCGGACCACATGCTCAGACCCATCCTGAAACCGGGCCATCCCCAAGACATGCTGCCTTGAAAAGTACCACCCCTGCCCGATCAGCCCCCCCTGCCCATGCTGAGCATGACATCACATGGAATGGAATACCTCCTTTGGCTAGTTTGGGCCACCTGTCCCGGCTGTGTCCATCCCAGCTTCTAGTGAAAGTTAATTCTATTCTAGCCAAACCCAGGAAAAAGATCAGCATGTTCGGATGGGCAGACTACACTGTGGGTGAGAAACTGGCTACAGCACTGGGTTCAATGGGTTGTGGTCTACATTTCACAAGTCTCCAGTCTAGTGGTGTTCTTTAGGGGTTGTTACTGAGTTTAACACTGCTTACTGTCTTCAACAATTCCCTGGGCAACAGTACAAGAGGCACTAGAAGATGCAGCAGCTGTTTGAGCATGGAGTTTCACATGCTGATACGACGCTCACTGTCATCTCTTTTGCTTAGTTAACTCAGAAAGGAAAGCAACATGTTAGTCAACTGAACTTTAGGGATATTTTTCCCCAAAAGTAATAGTTACCTCCAGAAATATTCTAGGTGGGAGAAAGGAAAGGTACACAATAAGTAGCGTAACCATCTGCTTATCTAGAAAGCTACATAGATGAGCTCAAAATATCGGTTTTCTGTTTGTTTTTTGATGATTTAATGGGTGCAAACAACCTTTTGTCAACACTTTAATATGCATATGTAGGTAGAAAAAAGCCATACAAACTCTGTTTTCTTAGATAAATAACATCATCGTAAACCCAACAATTCTTGCTTATTTCTTAGTTTCATCACAGTTCAAAGCAATAAATATATGAGAATTATTCAGCTTCCTGGGAATTTAATACTACCAGCCATTTTTCAGAAACTGACATACCCTAAAAGAAGTTAGATTGAAGCCAAGTATACCTGAAGGGCTTTTTGTATTCCTACCTCCTTACTACTGCTGTTCATAGTAGCTGCTGAAGGGGAACCCCTACAGCCTGTGCCTTAGAGAAGAATGTGAAAGGACAAGAAAGCAGACAAAAGGCATGCAACTCAAAAACAAAATTAGAAATTAAATCACAAGTAATCTTTGATAACACAAAGTAAAAAAGAAAAAAATTACAGATCTTGAAAAACCATCAAAAGGTAAGCATCAGAGATCAATTGGAGATAAAAACATCAATTTTCTTTCCCCCATGATTGTTTTAAAATGACACTTTACCTCTGATCCATCCTCTAAGCTTTCAAAAGTACATATGTGATGACAACAGCGTAAATACAGGAAAACATCATTTTCTGATAGAACAACTATACTTCAATACTACCTACAAGTCAAGTTTTTAAGCTAATCTTTGAGCAGGGACACATTCCAGGCAACAGTCCAGCTCAATCTGACATTATAGCTTTCAAAAACTTCCTTTTTCTCATCTCAGATGCTTTTTTTTACTGAGCATGCTTCCTCATCAAAAAAGCTAATTATCCAATCTGCAACACATGTTCTAAACCCCTACCACCTGAAGCTGATATGCTGAAGCCCCAGTGTATTCTTAACCCTATCCTACACAAAACAAATAGAAATAAAAAGGTGCCTACTGACTTTCTTCAAAGTTTTTATTCTTTTTAGTGTGGCAGGATTCTCAGCTTGGGGCAATCAATTATCCATACAGTGAGAAGACATATTAGAAAAATCCTTTAAAGTTATGTCATTGTGGGAATATTTATGGTTTGGGGTTTTTGTGGTTTTGGTGGTTTTTTGTTGGTTTTTTTTTTTGAGTATGGAGGTCTTTGCTGGTGGTAATGTTTCATGCAGGTTTGCTTAGACTGATGGATGGGGACAAAAATCACTAAGCAGTTGCACTGCTGGGAATTCTGAGTGTCTGTAGAAGCATGTGGTCTCATTAAAACTATATTAATATGCTTTAACGCTGACCAGTTTTATAGCCTGTTGTACTATTGAAACAATTCTAAAAACATTTGCTCAATATTTTTATATTAATGTTATTCTGCATTGCTGGACTAACCTAAAAAATCTATTAAGAACCTTACCAGTTGTCTATTAGGTTTCTGTACCTCTGTGCCTCACTGCAAAACATCAGAGTAAAGTAGTAGTACTAAGCTCTTGGTTTTTGAACCACTACTCTAATACATATTCATAGCTGCATTACGCTATTTGCAGTATTGAAAGCTCTCATCCACTGAACTTATTTTGAAAAGTTATAGAAACAATCCTAATGAACTATAGCTAGGTTTTCTGGCTTTATTTATTTATTTATTTTCCTGCTGATTGCAAAAAAAAAATAGTTTTTCATCTATTTAAGTAGTGACTTTTTTATTGCTTTACAAGAGACCTGAAGAGCCAGCGCTTACTGAGAATTACTGCACAAGCAGCTTCCACTAAGTAGATGATTATATACATCCTTTCATGCTCCTATGTTAACTTAAATGCTGATTATTGTGGGTCTTTTTAATTTTCTTTCTATTTCCTTTTTTCTTTTTTTTTTTTTTTTTTTTTTTGGGNTTTTTTTTTTTTTTGTAACTTAAGATGGTTCATATGGGTTTAGGTCTTAGCATGTAAAGCATAGATGTGCAACCATAGGGTCTAGTATAAAGTACCACAGAGCTTATTGGTGGGAAAATCCTGATATCCAGGATTAGTGATTAACTTTTCAGAGGCAGCAGGATGGGATTTTTAATTCTAGGTTTTAATAAGTTTATGTCAGTTATCAGTTGAACACTTGGGTTAGAAATGCACAATTCTCATATGAAACGTCTTTATTCTATATCCTCTTTTTTTTTTAGCTTCTCATAAACCAATTCTACAAATAATTCTTATTCTTTCTTAAAGTATTCATTTCAAAATAGACTCACACAAGGCTTTCAGGCTTTAATATTTCACAGTTATTTTCCTTTCCAAGTGATTTTTCTGTTGAATCACACATAACTGTTAATGCAGCATCCGCTATTGAGCAAATCAGCATTGTTTGTGGCTTACATTTATGGGCTCACCTGGGGCAAGAGAGGAGAAAAGTTATAAATAACAAGGACCTAAAAGTTGCCAAAGGTCTTGTCACAGTTTTAGGAAGCGATTGCCTTAAAGCCTGTTATTGACTTGGACATAAGAACAAACATGCTCAGAAAATATTGACCTATACAGTTCTAAGGGTTGGGTTTTGAACTGTAAACTGACCAGCCATCACCAATCAGCAGCCTGGGGCACTGAGTCTGTAAAAGGTGACTTGCTCTCTGGTTATGAGACGGTTACTTTATTCTTTATTTTTATTACTATTCTGTATGTGATAGGGTAAAGTATTTGATGCTTTACAGTGGTACTTTTCTTGAAACAGGTGTGGATCCATTGTAGAGCTCTTAAGGCTTATATAATCCAAAATTGTGTTATTTTGTCTCAGAAATGTCCATCAATTCAGTTTGGTTATAGGATCTTACATCCTCTATTTTTCTCCATCTATCCCTTTGTAAGTGCAACACCTATCTGCTTCATGACCTGTTTTTACCTCCAATTACTGAAAGTATTGTAATAGTAAAGCTAACTGTAAAACAAATTGTTAGTCTGAATAATGATCCACACCCTTCAAGAGCTGAAAATTATTTTCTTTATTACTTACATAAACAATAAGGGCTTCTGTGTAAGGGACCAGGAAGGTTTGATGAGTTCTCCAAAAATGATAAGTGCAAAAATGATAATGCAAAGTAATACCCAGTGCAGCATAGAGAGTCATGTAGTATGTTCTGCCGTAGGAAATGCTACGGGGAAGGTGGCAATAGAAGTAGAGTACAGGTATGAGTCTGCACAGGATATGTTCCACTCCTGTCACCCTGGTTCATATATGTACAAACAAACAGATAGCCGCAGAGTACTGTGTGAATATTTCCACTATCCCCAGTGCTGTCCAGATGCCCACCAGCAGTAGATACAGAAACCATATCACCATTTAAGCACAAAAATAAATCCTTATGAGCAAGAAGTATGCTAACTTGGTCTAAACCCAGTTCTGGTATGCAGCTCCAGAATCATAGCTGGCTTACGTGTGGCTACCTTGACATATCTACTACATCTGCCTGCCTGCACTTCTCTGCAGAGAGGTGCTCTAATATTAGCCTAGTCCTGACTTACTCTGTGAGGATTATTATACTATTAGAGGTTAAATTCAAAAGAGCAGTTCTCAGGGGAAATGGCATTAATATTTTGTGAGTTAGCTGTTCTAACAGCATCCAATAACACCTCAAATTGCAGAAGTGGACCTTCCATTATAAATCACTTGTTTCTTCAAGTGGTGCTCTGTTTTCTAATTAATTGGTCATATAAGACTTATAGAAACTCAGGGTCAGAAATTGCTGAAAATTATGGGAGAGTAGTTGAGCACTTCAAGTCAGCCATGAAAGAACAAAGGTTAAATTCTGCCTTTGAGCAGTACTCATGCTGGACAGACTACAGACTGAAAACATTCACTTTATGAAATAAGCTTCAGCTACTTTTACCTCTGCACAGAGCATGGAAAGCCAGATGATTTACTGCAGTTGAGCAGATGCTTATTTTCTTTTGTCATTATTATTGTTATAAATAAAAAGACTGGAGAATAAGTGATCCCAGCCAATGGAGACATGTTATTGCTATAAATGAAGAGCTTTGAAATACTGCACAAATTGAGAAATCAAACAAAGAGAGAGCATGACTTAAAAAGATCTGCAGAAAAAAAAAAGGGATTCTTATAATTTAAAAAAATAAAAATAGGGGTTATGGACCGAGCTTTCTTTATTTCTCCACCACGGTGGTTCTCCTGCTGTTTTGGGGCTGCAGTGGTTTCTGTAGAAGAGCCAGAGGCCAAAGAAAGGGAACTGTATGTGAAGTAACCAGCTTCCCCCTACAGGAGGCAGAGCTTAGGAGCTGCATGAGGCACCCATCTCAACCTCCTCATTGGTAATAAGGTCAGAGCTTACACAAACGCCTTGCTCTGAGGAGCATGGTCCATAGAGAAGCCAGATGCACGTTTCTACAGCACTAGGGGGCACACGGTGGTAACATGTTACGAGATTCATGCTATAAAGGGATAGATTTCATAAATTAGAGATACTGGTTCATGGGGAGGGCAAGGAAGGAGAAACCCAACTTCTGCATTCATGGAGATAAGTTTCTACATCTGTGTTCTACATAAAAAACTTTGGTTGTGTTTTCTACAGGAGCATGTTTTGGACTATTTTTCACATACAAAGACGTAGATTTGTTCTTTTTGCATACAATGTTTTGCCCACTAAGAAAGACTAAGGAACAAAAGCACATTTAACCTAGTGACATCCGGCTGTGTGAACACAACATGGTTTTGTGAATAAATGTCACCACCCACATGGTGGTTTGCCTGGCTGACTGTAGGTTAGGTTTCATGATCTAAAAAAGTCAAAACCTACTGCTCAAAAAGTTAAACTGATATACATAAGGAACATGGTTCCGGACTGAACTGCCCTAATGCATAAAGAGCTTTGCCTGTACTGTCTGTGTAAGGGGAATAAAAAAAATTCCCAAGTATTCCAAAATGCGATGTAAGGAAATTCTGATAGAGGCTCCCATGCAGTTGGCATCTTTTCCCCTTAACCTGTTTTACAAAATTGTACATGAAGGGTCCATTGAGTCCATCAGGTTGCTTGGCTGATATCCCAGGGCAGAGAGTTGGCACCAAGTAGTAATGACAAATTCTGGCTGTTCGCTATGTGACCGGATTTTTATCACCAGCTATCACAGCTGATGGCACTCTCTCATTCAGTTGCATTGAAATGACTCTTCTTTTTATTCATGTTCTTCTTGGTAGAGGTTTCTGGGGTGAGATGTTTTACAGCTATTATATCAGCTCAAAAAAAAAGAAAATATTTTTTATATATAAATATATATAAATATATAAATGTCTTCCTAATGAAAATTTGAGACAACTGCATGACATTAATTTGAGTTTGTCAGGTATGATGGGATTACAGAATGAGCCCAGAGAAGAGCAAGCCAGTCACAGTCTATGTTAATGATTGTTTTGGTGTGTTTCTCTTCCACTCATTCTAAGCTTCCAAGTATTGGCTTCAATATTAACTTCCTCCTTTATTGTTGTCTTATCATTTCAATTGGCATTGCTTTTAAAAGATATTAATATTTTTGTTCTGTTATGTATTAATGTCCATCTGTAGGAAGCAGCTGTCAAAGCAGTGTTTTCATTTTCTTTTTAAAAAGACATTAAATACTTACATTTTTAAAATAAATGTTTTTTAAGGACAAAACTTTGAAAGCTCAACCATTTCAAAATTTTAAACTATGTGACTGAATTTTTTTATTATTTCTGCTAGGTTTTTTAAAATATTTTGAAAAGAAAAACAAGGAAAACGTCACTAGAAATGAAAAATCTTTCATGAAAATATTAGTTTCAAAAAACAAAAAGCTTTTTTTTTTTCTACTTACGGGTGAAGTCTTAACATATATCTATACTTTATTCTTTTTCCTCTGAAACTTTTACTTCAGTTTAGCAATAGTTTCTCTGACTTCAAGTTTTTGCAACATATGTTTTTACGTTTCATTCATTATTTTTCACTCTTCGACTGTTTCTTTGAATGACGTCCAAGTGGAGATCAGTGACAAATGGTGTTCCTCAGGGGTCAGTGTTGGGATGGGCACTGTTTAACACCTCTGTTGGCGACATGGACAGTGGGATTGAGTGCACCCTCAGCAAGTTTGTGGTCGACACGCTGGAGGGAAGGGATGCCATCCAGAGGGACCTTGACAGGCTAGAGAGGTGGGCCCATACAAAATGCATGAAGTTCAAGAAGACCAAGTGCAAGATCATGCATGTGGGTCAGGGCAATCCCAAACACAATTACAGGCTGGGTGGAGAATGGATTGAGAGCAGCCCCAAGGAGAAGGACTTGGGGATGCTGGTTGATGTAAAGCTCAACATGAGCCAGTAATGCATGCTTGCAGACTAGAAAGCCAGTCATATGCTAGGCTGTATCAAAAGAAGCGTGGTCAGCATGTCGAGGGGGGTGATTCTGCCCCTCTACACTGCTCTTGTGAGACCCCACCTGGAGTACTCTGTCCAGCTCTGGGCTTCCCACTACAAGAATGACATGGAGCTGTTGAAGTGAGTCCAGAGGAGGGCTACAAAGATGATCAGATGCCTGGAGCAGCTCTGCTACGAAGCTGGGTAAGAGAGTGGGGGCTACTCAACCTGGAGAAGAGAAGACTAAGAGGAGACCTGATTGTAGCCTACCAGTACCTGAAGGGGCTTACAGTAAAGACAGAGAGGGACTGTTTGTCAGGGAGTGTAGTGACAGGACAAGGGATAATGGGTTTAAACTAAAAGAGGGGTGTTTTAGTTTAGATGTGAGGAAGAAATTCTTTACTGTGAGGGTGGTGAGGCACTGGAACAGGTTGTCCAGAGAAGCTGTGACTGCCTCCTCCCTGGCAGTGTTCAAGGCCATGTTGGCCTTGGGCAACCTGGTCTAGTGCAGGGTGCCTCTGTCCATGGCAGAGGGATTGGAACTAGATGATCTTTGAGGTCCTTTCCAACCCAAACCATTCTATGATTCTATGATTTTTTTTTGTTTGTTTGGTTTTGGTTTTGGTTTTTTTTTTCATAAGAATGATTACTATGTACAGCACTCCTTATAAGGTTCATATTGTTTAGCTATTGATCTGCACTGCCATAGCTAATGTTGGCAGGGGGGAAAGCTTCTAGGTTCCCCCTCCAGTTCTCCATAAGCTACCTTTAAAGATCTGCATGAATGACACTCTTATTCTGTTTCACAAAACAGATATTTGAAGCTAATTGTCATACAATGCTATACTTCCACAGAGTCACAGAATGGTTGCAGTCCAAAGGGATCTCAGGAGGTCATCTGGTCCAAATCCCCTGTTCAGGCAGGGTCACCTGGAACCAGTTGCCCAGGAACATGTCCAGATGGCTTTTGAATATTTCCACAACCTCCCTGAGCAATCTGTGCCAGTGCTTGGTCACCCTCACAGTAAAAAAAGTATTTCCTGATGTTCAGAGGAAACCTCCTGTGTTTCAGGGTGTGCCCATTGCCTCTGGTCCTGTCTCTGGGCACCACTGAAAAGAGCTTGGCTCTGTCTTCTTTACACTCTCCCTTCAGGCGTTCCTATGCATTGATAAGATCCTCCCCCCAAGCCTTCTCCGTACTAACCAGTCCTAGCTCTATCAGCCTTTCCTCATAGGAGAGATGCTCCAGTCCCTTCATCATCTTAGTGGTGCTTTGTTGGACTCTTTCCAGCATGTCCATGTCTCTCTTATAGCAGGGAGCCAAGATTTGGACACAGCACTTCAGGTGTGGCATCACCAGAGCTGAGCAGAGGGGAAGGATCACCTTCCTCCACCTGCTAGCAATATTTTGGCTCCTGCAATCCAGAATACCGTTAGGCTTTTTGCCACCAGGACACATTTCTGCCTCCTGTTTCACTTGGTGTCCACCAGGACCCCCAGATCTTTTTCTACAAAGTTGCCTTTCAGATGTTTGGCCCCCAAAATATACTGGTGCTGACAGTACCACTCCTCAGTACATGTTGGTCCTTGATATATCAGCCACTCCTCCAGCTTTGTGTCATTCACAAACTTGCTGAGGGCATGCTCTGCCCCACCATCCTGATCATTAATGAAGATCTTGAACAGGACTGGACCCAGTATTGACTTATGGGGTACAATGCTAGTTACTGGCCTCCAATGAGACTTTATGCCACTGATCACCACACTCTAGGTTCAGATATTCATCCAGTTCTCAGTCCACTTTTCTGTCTGCTCATCCAGCCCCTACTTCATCAGCTTCTCTATGAGGAACTTAGAAGAGACAGAGTCAAAAGCCTTCCTGAAGTTTCAGTATGCAATATCTACTGCTCTTCCCTCATCTTCCAAGCTGGTCATTTCACTATAGAAGACTATCAGTCAGGTCAAGCACAGCTTCCCCTTTGTGAGTCCTTGCTGACTACTCCCAAGTACTTTCTTGTCCTTCCCCTGCTTGGAAATGGTTTCCAGGGTTAGTTCTTCCAGGATTTTATTTTTTGTTTGTGATCTATGTTCTATTATATTTCAATGTTCATCTCACACTAAAATCTTGATTGATTTTCCTATCTGTAAAATGGGGTAAAAATATTTTACTGCTTCATATAGAACACAATGCCTTTATTTTAAATTGGGTCCTGAATTAAAAGTATTCTGTAAAATCCTTTTTTTCTGGCACATCTAGTTAAGTGGAACAACTTTATGAGTCTTACATCAATTAATTTACTGTACAGTTTGACACAAGATTATGTTAAAATAGTGCATAATATATAAAAAAGGTATGTTTAGAATATGCTTTTCTGTAGCACCTAGATTGTACAAGTGTCATATTCCAAGCTTAACAGAATTCTGGAAAATTATCTGGATTTCAAAGGAAGAAAATAGTTAGCTCTAACTTGGCATTCATTTAAATGTCTTTCCAGTCATTTCTAAACGCACTGATTTCATAGATTAGCTTCCAAATTCATGTTGGTAATAGATTTTTAGCACCAAATGCTAAACATGAGAACCAAGTAGTGACATCACTAATCTACAGAGAAGCTGGGCAATTTCCAGTAATTTATTTACAAATTTCAGATAATTAATTTGATGGAAGGCTTGTCAGTGTTCACTTTTTATATCAAATACTGGCTTCTATTAAAATTGTCTATTTTGGAGCACTTCACTTTTTGCCTATCCAGCATCACAAATAATGAGAGAAGAGAGAGGTTTTTTCTGGGTAGTGGGTGGGTTTTGGTTTTTTTTGTTGTTTGTTCTCTTCTGGCTTCCAGTAAATAACATCTGACACTTGTAAGGAGTAGTAGCTATCACTCTAAAGATATCTTCATTGGCACCTCTAAAATTATAACGTAATGGCTAATACTATAACTATTTGAGGAATAAACTGACATTTATTATTTCCTCTCCTTCCCTCCATTTTTTGTCGGTTCAAGCAGTTTTTAGGTACATATGTTATACCTAAAGCAAAGAAGGCTTTCTTTTATGCATCAACTTTAAAAATAGCAAAGTTATTAAAAAACTTATCATCTTCTTCTTGAATAGTAGTTGACAAAACTGTTAGCTACATATTTACTGCACGGTCTTCAAAATTTTTTAAAAGTTAGAAATACACAGTTTGAATTTCATATGGTTAGTGGCATATGTGTGCCTGGTGGTGAGAGAGGAGTAAAAACAATTAAAAAAACCCTTTCTGACTCAGAGACTGAATAAATCTAATGCAGAAATCACAGATAAAAAAAAAAAAGAAAGAGAATATGGAACTCAAGAATGCCAACTTTGTTTTTAGTGTCCTTATCATTTGGATCTTCATGAATGTCTGAAATGGTTGTAATATCCATGAAAGAGGCTGTGCAACCCAAAACTTGCTCTCTATATCATGACTGTAGCTGTACAAGAACTAATAACACAAACTGTGAAAAGTCTACTTGTTTTCTCTCATTAATACATTTTCAGTAACATGTTTACCTCTTTGGAGGATATCTGCCTGCTACTTTGGCTCCTTTTATTCATTATAAGGAATTCAGTTTAGGGAGAGAACACAGCTCTCCAATAAAACTTTAATAACCACTACTGCAAACAACTTAGTAAAGTCAATAAAATTATTTGATGTACTTCTCTCTCACCTGTTTATTTTTTCTAAGTTACTACTGATTTTCTCCACTAGGTCAGACTTTTAAAAGTTGAGGTGATGAAATTAAGCCTAAATTTACAGTTTTCTCTTGAATGTGTTCAGCATTTTTGTGTTAAAATTCTTGTGGCTTTTAAAAAAAGACAAACAAATTATTGCCATGTTTTTATAGTACAGTTAAATTGAAAGAATATTTTCTCCCTTTTTTCTCCAGCTTTGTTCGTGTTTTGATTCTCTAGTTGTTCGTATTTACCTCAAACATATTATTTGCAGGATTAGACAACAGAATGAGCAAGATTTCCATAACTCACAGCTTAAACTGTTTTCCTTCTTTGATCTTGTTGTCACAGATAATCTATCTATTCTCTATTTTTAAAATGGTGTTTATTCTGATGGTGTGATATTTGCAGTTTAAAAAAAAAAAGGAAGACTTTACCTTATTTGCAGAATCTGCCAATTGACACCTACCATATTAAATGTGAACACATAATATTTTTTTTTCTTTTCAATAAAAAAAGGATATCATAGAATCATAGAATCATTAAGGTTGGAAGAGACCTCAAGGATCATCCAGTCCAACTGTCCCCCCACCACCTATTACCCACTAGACCATGCCCCTAAGTACCACATCTATATGTTGCATTTGCAGAGCTGTGGAGTTTGATCTGCATTTGGCATTACTTCAACATTTTGCTCTCAATTCATGTGCAATTAAATGTGTTCCCAGCAGCAGTAGCAGTTGTATGATACTTGTGCAGAGACAAATTTCCATTTTATAAATGTACATTTAAATGCATTATCATAGCTCCTAGAAGGCCAGTCATGGCCTTCCTGTTGCACTTAGTAAAGAAGTTGTGATCCAACCAATGTCTGCTTCAACTGGTTCACATGTTAACAGCATTAAAATAGACAACCAACACTGGCTATGTACATACAAGGCCTTCAGGGAAACAAGGACATAAAACGTTGGATATCTCTTCTGAGACTTTTGTGTGACCATTTTGTGTACAATTAAACAATACCTATGTTTTTGAGCCAGGCAAAGTGATGTAGTCTCTTTGAGAGAGGTTTTTCTGTGAGTCAGGTTATACATAAAAACTACCATGATTTTCTCTGACATTTTGGAGACTCCATCTCTTTGTAGAGCTGTCTCTTTGCTGCCTTCTCATTCTTCATGTTGTGATTAAAATGCTGTGTGGTTTAGACTCTTCAAGTTGTTGAAAAATGGCGAAGCATCAAACCTTGTAGGAGCACTTCAGAACTTCATCAACAAAAAATTTATGAAAAAAGATGATTTGACATCAATTGTTAAGACAATATCCTGTTCACATGTCTCCAAAATGAGATAAGATTTGGGAATGAGGCCTCTTAGCATGTAGGTTGCAAGCATGAATGGAGTTAGACAAGGAGTGAGGATAAAACTTCCACTTAGACTTGCAATCTGTGTGTCTGCATCAGGCTGCCTGTAGCTCAGAGCTGTAAACATAATCTATAATGTCCTGCACATAATATGGATCCTCCTGCCAGAAGCTGGCAAGACATAATAGGTGCACAATGACTGAACCACAGTGACATGATATGACTCTTTTAGCCAGACTGAAAAATGAGCTTTGTTGTGGTTTTATGTAAAATTACCATTCTGTGTTCCTTACTCTGTGGCTGGAAATTTTCCCTGAGTCTGGCTCTCAAGCTTTATTTCAGTTCAGGCAGTGTGGGTACATCTAAACTCGGCCTCAAGCACAGTACTGAAGGTAACACAGATCTGCCCTTCAGAAACAAAATATTGATCCATATGGGAATATTCAAAAAGCTATAGTAGAATGAGACCATAAGGCAGCTAAATACAGCTGAAGACATCATAGCTCTGCAACATTTTCCACTGTTCCATTACAATTAATTTTCATTGACTTTTTTTTTCCCAAATATAGCTAGGCATAAGGCAATTATTTAAAAATTGTTTTAATAGAAGCTGCTACTTAGTGCTCAGTGTTGCAGTTCACATGATTGTATTCCAACAAAGCACCCTGATACCAGTTTCATTGGAAATAAAAACAAACTAACAAACAGGACATAAAAAACAACAAAATAAACAAACAAATGCAGAATTTATTTTAAAGTTCACATATGCTTATGTTCATTTTCTAAGGGGTGAATGAATAAAAACTGAGAAAATTAGATGGATGTGATTTATTCGTAGGAACACTTAAATGTGAACTAAAATTGGTTTTGAGTTGAAGGCTACAGGCACAGTATTTATTAAAGGAATTGTAATTCTTTGTTGGACTCAAGAGACCAAGTCCCCAACTCCTTTGAATCTGGAATTTTAAAAAGTCCAGGAGAAAACAAAAAACAAACAAACAAAAAAGGAAGTTAAAAGATTAGAAGGAACACTAATCTAACGTTGTTCAATATTTTGCTGCAGCTCAAGGAAGGCCCTGTGGTTGAAGCATTACTTCTAATGTTATGCTCCCTTTCTTGATAGTATTTTATCAATGTTTTCTTTTGTATCACAGTCTGAAGGGACACAGAGCTTTTATCATTTATTTAAAATTAATGAGTTGTGTATTACTTTACTAGGAAACGACATCAGAAGAAAACATTTTCCCTTAGAAATATAGGTTTGTAAGCAGATTTGATTTTCAGTTCTGTATCTTCCTGGCTTGTTAGGCAATCTTCGACAAATGATTTAAAAGTGCTTATGCTAAAGTTCTTGCATTTTTATCCTATGCTGTAAGTATAAGTAACCTCTTAGGTTATAAAGTAACCTCTTAGATGCATTAAAATCTACTTGTGATGGAGAAAATTCAAGATAATGATGTGTAATTTTTTAACTAATCAATGTCTGGCTCTTGGCTACGTATCTTTCATTAAGTTCAGGCATGTTGAAGCAATATCTCGTAGCTAAAAGACGTTGCCGTCTAAAAATTTTAGCCAATGTTTGGTAATTTGAAGTTAATGACTCTTCAGCTGAACCTGAAACAAATTCAGTCTTCCCCATAAAGATTCCATCTTGGAATATGCCTACCGCTTCATATGATACTCCTTTCATTGCTGGGTAAAAATGTAGGGATTTTCCCCACATGCTAGCACCTGGGAAATAGCTCAGAGCATCATAACTCCTGGTCACGTGAGATATCCACAAGACTGGCTGAAGTGTCCATCCTACGAAAATTTACAAGTTAACCAGACTTTCTCTGAACTTATCATAGAATCATTAAGGTTGGAAGAGACCTCCAGGATCATCTAGTCCAACTGTTCCCCTGCCACCTATATTACCTACTAATAAAGTAGTTGCAGGTGTCTTTCTCCTTTGGAACAAGGTGTTTGAGAAACCTCTGCACTCTCCCACAGACACTGAGACCCTGGGACTGTACGCATGGAATGTAGAGGAGTCAGCTCACCATTCTGTTCCCCTCACCTTCCCTCCCCACCACCCTTTCCGAAAGACAGTGTTCTTGCCAAAGTCCCAACACACTGTGAATTTCTGAGAACAATTAGGTGTTCACAGAAAGTATGTTAATTGAGTCAATAAACTGTTTCTTTCCATCAAATGGAGCACTCAAAAATTAGAAAAGCTCTAAACTAAGTATTTTGCTTAATTTTTTTAAAGTACCCCATGCATTCAACTTCTAACTTTTTTATAGAAGTCTCTTTCATCATGAATGATGTAAATAAATGACAATACATTTATTCAAAAATGGTTTTGTTCTACGTTTTATCAAACAGTCTAGTGTCAAATGCCTGAAAATTGTTGTTTTCTAGTCTATTAGGAAAAAATTATAGGTTTTATTCTAACATATAAAGGGAAGAAAGTGCCGGAAACCAATTTTCAAAATACTATAATCATCTTGGCTTATCCCTGTTCTTATCAATCTAGATGCTCTTGTTATTTATTATTCTTTCTTTTCTGAGTTTATACTTCAAAAAAAATCACAATTTATTGCTCACAGAAAATTGATCTTCCAATTTTCTTTTCATGTTTATTTGTTTTATTTTTGTCTTCATTAAATACTAAGCCACATTGAGTCATCTGACTCTTCTAGGTTATTTTACCCATCTCTTTCTACGCGGCATGAAACTCAACAGGGTTTACAAAATAAAGTATTTTCCAGGAGAGCCTTAATCTTTTTTTCTTGCTTGTGTTGTTTTGAGTAGTTCCTGACTATGTAATTGTTATAGATATTTTTTCCCTTAGGATTTTCTTTCCATTTGCAGAGGGAAATATTGTTTAGGATGACTGTGAGAATATACCTGAGACAAGTTTGGGTCTTCAACGTATGTTTAATTCAGCCATTTACTTACCTAAAGTCATATCTTACAAAGAGAAATCCTTAATAGCCATTGCTCAAAAGCATCTATCTGAAAAGAATTACAAAGCCAGATGAACCAGTCTTCTGGAGCCCTTGAACACAGGTAGTTTGACATACTCTTTTAAGACTGTGTTTATACAGTATGTTTCACAGTATATGAGAAAATGGTTAGCAAGCAGGTTCTAGGTATTAGGAATTCAGATGAGATCACTAACCTTTCTAATCCAGAGTATTTTATCCCCTTGAGACACACCTTTCTTTGTGAAGAAATTACGTTTATTCCACTGTTCAAGACACAAGGACATAGAACCATAGAACTACAGAATCATTAAGGTTGGAAGAGACCTCAAGGATCATCTAGTCCAACCGTCCCCCTACCACCTATTACTCACTAAACCATGCCCTTCAGTACCAGATCCAACTTTCTTTAAACACACCCAGGGACGGTGACTCCACCACCTCCCTGGGCAACCTGTGCCAGTGCCTGACCACCCTCTCCGAGAAGAAATTTCTCCTCATCTCCAACCTGAACCTCCCCTGGCGCAACTTGCAGCCATTCCCCCTTATCCTGTCACTAGTTATCTGTGAGAAGAGGCTGACCCTCAGCTCACCAATACGGCAATAAGGTCTCCCCTCAGCCTCCTCTTCTCCAGACTAAACAAGCCCTGGTTCCTCAGCCACTCCTCATAAGATTTGTGCTTCAGATCCTTCACCAGTTTCGTTGCCCATCTCTGGATGCACTCCAGGTCCTCAACGTCTTTCTTGTGGTGAGGGGCCCAAAACTGGACACAG
>VWZZ01001507.1:142725-169857 GCA_013399095.1 Psophia crepitans
GGCAGATCGACACTTCCCCCCAGCTTAGTGTCATCTGCAAACTTACTGAGGGTGCACTCAATTCCCTCATCCAAATCACCAACAAAGATGTTGAAGAGGATGGGCCCCAACACTGACCCCTATGAAACACCACTCACGACCGGCCACCAGTTGGATTTCACTCCATTCACCACCACTCTCTGGGTCCAGTCATTCAGTCAGTTTTCAACTCGGTGAAGAGTGTACCTGTTCAGGCCATGGGCCGCAAACTTCTCTAGGAGAATGCTGTGGGAGACCATGTCAAAGGCTTTGCTGAAGTCCAGGTAGACTACATCAACAGCCTTTCCCTCATCCACCAGGTGGGTTACCTGTTCATAGAAGGAGATAAGGTTGGTCAGGCAGGACTTGCCTTTCACGAACCCATGCTGGCTGGGTCTGATCCCCCGGTTGTCATGCTCCATTGTGCTACTGGTAAAGTCTAGCGAAGACAACCGAGAACAGGCAAAGTCTTTCTTGAGTGACTCAAAAGACTAATGTAGGTAAGAATTTCACAAGAACAGAAATTCTGTAATGAATTTAGGGGTGGAGCAAGGATTCTGAAGACATTATAGAGACATTTTTCAAATGTGGAAAGTCAATGAAATGCTCAAAGATTTAAGGCTTCCAAATGAAGATCACATTTTATGCTTTCAAAGTGGGTTTTTTATTATTTTTTATTGAAGACTTAATCTTCAGAATCCTTCTAAAATAATTTACTCTTCTGCATTCCTCATAAACCCGAGGAGTTCACCCATGAACAATATTAACAATATTAAAAGTGCATTTATATGTATTTTAAGTGGTTTTGCTTTATCATTCCCAATGAAATTAGTTATTAATAGAACTGTGGAAAGGCAAGTATCGTTCTAGATTTATAATAGTATAGAGTAGTAAGGTACTCCTTCATACATACTTGGTTGCACATTTCCAATAAAGAAATAAAGGAAGTTTAGAATTCCATTTGGAATCTCCCAGAAAAGCAATAAAACCATCATTATTATTACTATTATTATTATTGTTGTTGTTGTAGTTGCTTTATATTGATATTTAAATTGTATTTGGGGATTATGTTCCTTAAGACAATTATAGGAGGGAAAGCACTCAATCCTCCATTATAAACTCTAGAAAAAGTTTAAAGAGGGGAAAGAAACGTGGTAGACAATTGTTATAAAATGCACTGAAAAATTACATCTTTTCTATGGCACTTTTTGAAATATTCAGATCTTTAACAGAAAATATTGTCCATTTAATTCTACAGAATTTTGAATAGAAGCTGACAGTTTGTCTGTACTGTCAAGGAATATCTAAGAAAAAAAAGCTGTTTAAGGAGGTCAGAAAATAGTTTAGACTGTATTCTATTAGTGAATCCTTACCTTCCACATAAACACTGAGGTTTTCTGTGTGCAGGTTACACTATCTATAGCACACTCTGAGCATAGAGGTGATTATCCTTATACTGCTAGTATTGAGTAAAAATTGCAAACATTAGACTCACTCTCTGGCTTTCCACTGAATGTGTTCTATGACAAAGCAGTTGTGTTTAACTTGACCAACAGCAGTGAACTAAGAGCAGCCAAGGCCATGGCCAAGAGTAGTGTGGTGCAATTTGTGGGATTATTTTTTATAAAAGTCTTTGCCTGTGGCTAATTTAATCTCCAGCTATTTTCTTTGTTCGATAGAAAAAAACACTAAACATTTCAGGTACCTCCTGTAAGTGAATACTAATGAAAAACACTATTTGCATTTTCATTAGCATAGACATTTTGTTTTCAACAAATATACACCAAAAGACCAATCTGCACTAGGTGCTTGATGGCAATTACTTCCGAAATTAGAAAAAGATGTTTTTAAACTAGTGAACCTCATTAGCCTTATTTGCATGAAGTATGAAGTAACTGTAATCTTAGAGAAACTCAGACAGGAATACATTTACTTGGGGTTGAATTAAAATAATATCAGCATTATTCAGCAACAAATTATATCCTTTTAAGTAAGTCAGTAAAATATGGGAACACCGCTGATGCTACTTTGCATGTGCTATATATCTCCACAAGTAACCAACGAGTGCATCTTTTTTACTAAATGAGGATGTGTAAGCAGATATTTTTGAATTGTTATGTTATGAATAAGATGCTTTAACAATGCATTGATTCATCTCCATGTATTGTGTAAATACATGGCAGACCATTATGTAGACAAAGAAAAAGCTTCACACTTCTTACCAAACAGATCTAAAAAGACCCTGCTGATATGTGCAATCTCAGTAACAGTTCAGGGTTTGCCCTGCACTGAAGTCATGCCTGTGCTCCAAATGCTCGGTATTCATCCTTCTCTTAGCAGAGCAGAAAATACTCTAAAAAGGCACAATTATTTTTTTTCCTATTTTATTTCAATAATGTGAATTTGTAAGTAATTTATTATGTATTTTAATAAAGAAACCCTCCTGTATGGTAAGAAAATAAGGAAATATACTATTCTTTGTTATTTTTCTTAAATGATAACCAGCACCATCCCAGTTTGCCCCCTGAATGTGCAGGTTAGGAAAGGAGAAGCTCAGCTTCTGATCTGTATTCTGAGTATTGCTTCAACATATTCAGCTGCTTAAAACAAGTATGTGCAAAGACCTTGTGCAGATTTAACACCTGGGGGATCCTCCTCTAGGCTCACATGCTGGTTGGACTGCCCCAACTCCATGTGAAGATGGTGCTTGCAAGCTCCTTCTCACAGTCAGGTTGACTAGCTGTGCCCATCACCTGAACTGCACCAGCATGCTGGCAGGGTCTCACCCAGGGGTACAGGGAACAAGGCACTGGTGTGAGGCATGGTGGAGCAGGGTCTGTGCAAACATAGCCCTGTAGTTCCTCAGGCAGAGGAGTCTTGACAGTGCCCAGCTAAGGGCCTTCACCTTGAGGCTGGGGGATCACCCTTGCCTCATCCTCATTCTGCTTCAAAGAATCTCTAATATAAATTCTTGGAAATACCTAACTGCAATACAAGGACTCTTTTTTCCAGCTGCTTATGTCCCTTTGCCTTGATGTTTATGACAATTTTCTAGAAAATATTTGAACTGCCTGAGCAGTGAATTCAGCGCAGCTTTCTCACCAGTTGGGCTGAACAGAATTTAAGCACTGGTCTCTTCCACTAAACCACGGCTCTTTGCACAGATCTCTCTGAAATGAAGTATTAGCTCCAGCTGCAATTTGGGTACAGCCAGATTCAGCGAACATGAGTGGGCCCACGTGTAAGAACAAACCCCTTCCTGAGACTGAGAGGCAAACGCTGAGCTTGTCTGGAAGCAGAGTGGCAGGTACCTTGGGAAATGTCATGCAGGAGACACATGTTTTTCAAGGTTAGGTTTGCAACAGATGTGCAACACTTGAATGCAGACTGGGTACACACAGGCCAACAGGATCATAGCAGGTGCTTAATCATCTTTAAGAATATGAGCCCATAATTCATAGCTAAAATGTGCGCTAAGGAGAATACATATAAAATTTCCCTGAACTGTGATGCTACTTTAAAAACCTTTTTAAAATTCTTAATCCGATGGCATTTAGCATACTTGTGCTGACCATTATGTTATATGGAATAAATGAAATCTCATCTCCTATCTTGAAAAATTACTCACACTATAAACCAAGCAACAAGTAACACTATTTTTCCAAAAATTGCATCCTGTGCAACCTGTGTTTGCCTCTCTGCATGTAAAGCATCAAGGTGAGTGAGACTGACAAGCATTATGCATAACTCTGTTTGACAGATAATAGTGTTCCCCTGTGTGTGTACAAGTGTGTGTGCCTGTGTGTATTATATCATTTGGAAAAAGCAGGAGAGCAATTATTGTATCAACAACTCAGAATTAGTCCTCTTTCTCTCCTGTGTTTCCAATTTGGCTGTTTTAAATAAACAGTTAATACACAAAGACAAGTTCTTCCAGATGCTTTGCTACAGAAAACTTGTCACACAGTTCTCTCTTGTATTTATTCTATTTAGTACTGTGGCACTGAACAATGAAATGAGTTCATAATTATCCAGACTTTTTCTAACATCATGCATTAGCACTTACAGGCTTTTGGGTGATAGTTAAGCAATTATTTTCCATCTACCAACATGCAACCATCTTGGTACAATAAAAAAGCCACATAGGTGTCTGGTGGTTGGTTGGTTTGTTGTTAAAAAAATCCCTAAAAGCCCTTATCAGCCTCACATTACGCAGCATGAATTGAATAGCTTTAATACTTCTGTGCTAGTTTGAAGGACTTTGTACTGAAGTACCTGTTGCAAATAAGATTTTGTTACATTGCTTTGGTTTAGAAGCAATGTAGGAACTATTAACATTTTTGAGATAGATCACAAGATTAGGTTGTATAGTTATTAATAGCACTTAATCATCAGCCATTTTAACAGAGTGATTCGATGGAATTCATCACAGTCAAAATAGTGATAGATAAGCAAACAATTCTGAATCAAATTACACACACAGACAGATACAGGCAAGTTGTAGTTCTGAATCAAATTGCATGTGCACACACACTCAAACACACGTAGAGGTTAACCTGTGATTAAAGTTTCCCTTTTTGTGAATTTCATGAGTATCTCACTTTTACGTGCTGGCATCTACCAATGGGCTGTGGGTGAACCTCAAAAAATCAGGCCTTTGAGTCTTCAAGAAATCATCAGTGGACGATCTTTGAATCCTGGCAAATTCTAACAGGCACCCCAGCACAGGGGAGATACTAGGTCACACAACCTGCTGTGGACCCGTAGAGCTCTAAAGCTCTCACTTTTGGATTGCTACTTACAGGATCTGGGGCTGATTGGCTTTGGTCAGTATTCTCCATTCTGGTCACAGTCATTCTGATAAACAATTTAGACCATCACCATCCCTGGAGGTGTTCAAAAAATGTGTAAATGTGGCACTTCAGAACATGTTTTAGTAGGCATGGTAGTGTTGGGTTGATGGTTGGACTTGATGATCTCGGAGGTCTTTTCCAACCTTAATGATTCTATGTCAAAAGGTAGCCCAGATGTGGCCAGGAGGTGCCTAATGCCCAAGTCACTACACTTGTGTCCAAGATAGCATCACAATGGGGCTTATCCTAAGATCTCAGAGTGGCTGGAGGGGAGGGGGCTGCACCACCACAGTACCTAAAACATCGAGAATGTCAGGGTTTTTTTGTCCTCCCTAGAATAAAGAAAGATACCAATAGCACAAACCAGTTCAACAACTGTTTATCTGTCCCTTTCACTTGGTTTTCCCAGTGTCAGGAGCAGGGAGACAGTTCCATCACGCAGACACCTGATCCAGGAAATGTCTGCCACCTCTTAGTCTCCCCCCCTCATTACAAGGTGCAGGGTAGCTCAAGGAATCGGAGCAATCCACTGAGGTCAGTCTCATAATGCTTTGGAATTTATGGGATGTGCCTGTTGTTTTAAACTTCTTGTTTGCGGGCAGTTCAGAACAGCAAGGGGGTATTAAGTGAAGAATGCTTTTTCCAAGACTCTGATGGGTCTTTTCTATTTACACAGTTTCTATCACACTTATCACAAGAGTTAAAGATGACAATCACGCTGGCTGACAGCTTTTCTAAACCTACTGAAGCCTGCTACCGGTTGGCACAGCACTCTCTCAGCTGCTAGATATGGGCTATGAGATTGCCAGTAATTTCAGAGGCTCACAGACCAGCAGTGTTTCAGCCCAGGGATTACCCAAACGTATACCCCTTTGGCTAGTGTCTCAGTCTGTCAATTAAAAGATTTAATCTCAGAATGCTTCTACATGCCAATTTTAATTGTTGTCAGAAAGCTGGAGTGTGTAGATGCAGATGCATAGCCCTGTAATAGTTTACAAGATAGCAGACCACAGCAGGATAAAGTAGGTGAAATGCCAGATACCTGTGGAAAATTTATGATGGCATGCAGCTGCATCGAGTTTCTGTAACATTATTTGAATACAAACAAAATAGATGTGGTAGGACTCTATTGTCCTTTTCATGACGCTTGTCTTTCAAAAAATGACTGAAAAAAATAGGAAGTTATTTCTAGCCTGTTAGCCATCTTATCAAATTGTTGCTCCATGTATGTTAAATGAATTTGTATTTGGGGAATCTGAACCTTTTCATGAAGAAAACAAAGAGAACTTTTCCTTCTCAATTTGCTTCACGTATCCATCATTCCTGAACCTTAGTAACAGTAACCCAGTGCCATTTAGAAAGTACATTCTGAAAAAATATCTGCTAATCAAAATGCTGATTTCTGAATGCTATCCTTGGGAGATTCTAAAATGTCTGGTTACGGAGCTAAGAAGCTCATCTTGCCATGTAAATTTATGTATGAAGGCATTCAGAAATCTCTCTCCAAAAAGTTAATGATCCAGACAATGACAAGTTAACCTTCTTCACTCAGCAGGATATGGGAACATGAGGAAAGCAGGGGTTTAGTGCCATTGGGCTATTGTCTTAGCTGGTATTAATTTGCATAGGTTTATGAAATCCACACTTACTTTCAGGATCTGAGGATCTTCAACAATAAGTTAAGATTAGATATTCCATTCCAGCCTATTTAAACTATAAGCTTACATAAAAAACCCCACCCAGACTGATCACATAAACAAGATCTCATATATTGTTAAGTCTATTAATAAAACACACTGGATAAGCCAGTACGGGCATTTTTAGGCATCTCAAAACTCAAGTAATATCCTTGGGCCTTGATTTATTAGGAACCTCTCCCACCCACCACTATCATTCAGACCTTTTTGAAAGTAGCCATGAAATGACATCAGTCAGCTCCCTCCAGCCCTATGGGCACATCCGGCCAGGCCCATGGTCTTGCAGCAGTTTGCTTATGTATCTATTTGTTAAGCAGACTGTTTTTTAACTTGGTTTAGAGTTTTCCTCTGCTTACAGATATTTGTCCACAGGAGATTACTCTCTGGGTAAAGAGATTGGCCTTTGTTTCTTCTGTTTCAAGGCCTTCCCCAGAAACTGCATCAGGAACCAAGGTTGTTTACTGAGGACTATGGATGTAGTAAGCTGTGAGATCTCTGAAAGACATCTGCTGCTACAGTGAGGAAATAACTACTACATTTTAAGATTTCAGAATGCATCTAAAACCTAAACTAAGATGAAGAAACAAAAAGTGTATTGTGGCTATATTTTTATGTACTTGATGCAGCTGCAGTATAATCTTCATAATAAATTATATTATATATTAAAATAATTTATTATATTTGTCACAGAAACCAGCCCAAAGTCAAGGAAAGTTGTGTTACCAGAAACTAGAGTTCCATCTTTTGTACTTTGTCATCAAATATTTCCATATTCTGTGATGAGAGAAAGACAACAAAAATGGGTATACATATCCAGAGAAAAACCTTACTTTTCGTTATTTGTCTAGGCAGATTTATGACCTATGCTGTCCCTGAAATGGGGAAGTTCAACCTTGTTAGCACTTAACATATGCCTACACTCTTGGTAATACTATGGTTTTCAAAAACGTCCTAGATATGTCAACCTCAAACATAATGCCATGAACTCCCATTTGTTAATCTGAATTAATGAGCAGATGATGACCAGTGAAGGCTGCAAAAATAATAATCATACATTGTTAGGGATGATGTGTTCACATACACATAGTATTTTCTGAGGAATAAATCATTTATCACAAAAATTGTCTAGGTTACACTTATGTAAGCATACCTAATGCGTTTTTTTTTAGGGGTGTAAGGAGAAAATTTTCACTAAACAGAGAAAGTTCAGCTGTTATCTTTCTGGGTTTTTTTCCTTGATTTTTTTTTTTAGTATAATAATTGTTGACATCAGACACAAGTTTTGTGATATTTTTATAATTTTATTTTTATAGAAGCAGAAAGAATTTGAATATTTCTTATTGAATATTTTCAAAGAGTAATTAATATACTACTAACCCATTTTAACACTTCTACAAAGCACAGGAGATTTACTGAGAAAAAAATAAAAATGTATACCATGTTTTCTTGTACTAGTCCATGCTGTTCAGTGTCTAAAATTCAATGCTTCCTTGATTTTGTGTTAATGGAGTATTTTTAGCTATTTTTATATCTTAATCATAGGCAGTTGTAGCAAATGAGTATTTCCTGGGACTTTAAAGATTTGTCTCAAGAGAAGGGACACAGAACTATCACCTAGAGACATTTTTGTTTAAATTACACTGCAATTAATTTTCTTCTATTTTGTAAAATAGAAATTGATTGAAATATTCAAAGAAATAACCATTGTAAAACAATAAAAGACCCCAGGTAATTATCTTTCTGAAGATAAATATATAGTGCTATTTTTAAAATATTTGCTTAAAATTATCATTATAGCGGTTCTCTACAATCTAAAATAGTTATTTGTAAGATTATTAAAATTATAATGCTACTTTATGTATCTTTTGCTGCAAAATGCACAGTTATAATGGGAGCAATCCCTCAGAAGTATGTATTTCATATTCAGATGTTGGGATGGTTCAGTAAGACTAATTAGTTCAGATTAACAGAACAAAATTTACAACTCTTCTAGCAGGAGGAATTCTGGAGCATTAAACAACACACATACACTCCTTGTTCTGGATTGCTTCAGAGGGTGGAGTTGCTCATGGAATGTGGTGTGCAGTAAAATTATCATGGACTCATAGAATCATAGAATCATAGAATATCCCGAGTTGGAAGGGACTCTTAAGGATTATCGAGTCAAACTCCTGGCTCCACACAGGACCAGCCCAATCAGAGCAGATGACTGAGAGTGTTGTCCAGATGCTTCCTATACTCAGGCAAGCTCGGAGCAGTAACCACTTCCCTGGGGAGCCTGTTCAGTGCCCAACCACCCTTTCTCTGATCTCCAGCCTAAATCTCCCCTGTTGCAGCTTCATATCATTCCCACAGGTTCTATCACTGATCACAAGAGGGAGGAGATCAGAGCCTGCCACTTCGCAACCCCTCATGAAGAAGCTGTAGGCCATGATGAGGTCTCCCCTCAGTCTCCTCTTCTCCAGGCTGAACAAACCAAGAGACTTCAGCCTCTCCTCATATGTCTTCCCCTCTAGACCCTTCACCATTTTGTTGCCCTCCTCTGGACACTCTCCAATCATTTTATGTCCTTTTTGTACTGTGGCGCCCAAGGCTGCACCCAGTATTCGAGGTGAGGCCGCACTAGTGCAGTGTAGAGTGGGACAATCACAACCCTAGAGCAGTTAGCAATGACGTGCTTGATGCACCCAGGATGCAGTTGACCTTCCTGGCAGCCTCATGTTGACTCATGTTCAGCTTGCTGTCGACCCCCAAGACCCCCAAGTCCCTCTCAGCATGGCTGCTCTCCAGCGTCTCATCACCCAGTCCGTACGTATACCCTTCCCAGGTGCAGAATCTGGCACCTGCTCTTGTTAAACTTCACGTGGTTAGTGACTGCCCAGTTCTCTAATTTGTCCAGATCTCTCTGCAAGGCCTCTTCACCCTAAACGTAGTCAACACCTCCTCCCAATTCAATGTCTTCTGCAAACTTGCTCACAACACCTCCTAGTCCTACATCCAAGTCATTTATAAAAACATTAAAAAGAACTGGCCCTAAAATAGAGACCTGAGAACCCCACTACTGTCTGGCCACCAGCCTGACATAGCCCCATTTACTACAACTCTTTGGGGCTGACCCATCAGCCAGTTGCTCACCCAATTAGATTCTTCTCATTGTCTTTCTGACTGACCCATCCTGATTCTTCATATCCCTTTCTAAACTCCGCTCCACATTAAGGGGCTGTTCTTGAGCCTTTACTAAACATCTCTGTCATGATCAAGAAACCTTGAAAAAGTGTATCAATGCAAAAAGGAAGCTGGCAATTCCTCTTGCCTTTTATCACTGTGGGTTCCAGGCTGGGAAAGATTGTATCTCAGAGACATAATAATAAGGTAGTATATTTATTAATAACCAGGATATTTTAGAAGGATATTCTAGCTCCTTTGAAACAATTTCTGACATTTAGTTTATCAATCTATGCCAGTTCTTTAACCCTTCTGAGTCTAGGGAAACCTGCTCATGAAAATAAACTTGCTGTAATTGCAGGCTGGCTGCATAATGCTTTTTGGATAACCTTTATGTCACAGTATTTTATGTTATTATTTTAACTTGAAACCTATAGTTTGTGCTGTTTTGTGTCATCAGGAAATAATGGGTAGAAGTATTTTGACATGTCAAAACAGAGAGCTGTGAGAAAATGGGAAAAATGGGACTGTGTGCCAATTAGAGCTGGACTGATCTGGTCAAAAAAAAAAACCAAAAACCAAATCAACATAAATAAAGCAAAATGTGCTTTTTTAGCTGAAATGTATTGAAAAAAAATTAATTTCTTGGATTTTTGTGTTCCTTTCAAAAGCACTTTCTGTTGTAGCTTCAAGAAAATTAACTCATAGTCAAGGAATTTTTTGAGAAAACTTAAAAATCAGTAAGAAAAAAAATATTCAATGCTCAAGAATAATCAGAACAGCTAAAACAAGACATAGCTTCCATCCTTCACCCTCTTCTCCTTTCACTGGCCTGTGGTACCGAGAAGTTCAATAAAGCAGGTCATGTTGGACCAGCTCTCTGAGTGCTTTGTTGAATGGACAGCAGGGCTGAGGAACTGCCTGCCATTCAATGGGAGCACTGATGGTTGTTCCACCTTTGCCTGTGCTGCAGGGATGTTTTTGAACCCTTTTCATCCAGAGTTCTCTGATTATATTTCCTCTTCATCATAGTTTGGGGATAAGGCACTTGGAGTGTAGGACTCTCTTTGCTCATGCACACATATTCTCCTATAACTTTCCATGCTGCATTTTGAAATCAAGCCAATGGACAGAGGGTTAATCTCCCTCATAATGAGCAACTCTCCAGCTAAGAACTGGCAGGTGGTAATTTACTATGTTTACCAGTTACCTAGTGTTTCTCCAGGGAGTCCATTTGTGTGCTTTCCACAGCATATTATTCACTACGTATATGAATATGTATTAAAGGGGTTTTTTAAATGAAAAAATCCCAAAAAAAAAAAAAAACACACTGAAATCACACATGTTTTTGAAATCAGAGCTTTTGCAGCCTGTTTCTTCAGGTATTCTGTGGAAGTATATGTTACACTGACTGAGGCCTGACTTCAACACATTCACTAAATGCTTGTTAAATATATGTGTGTGTGTGTGTGTGTGTGTGTGTGTGTGTGTGTGTGTGTGTGTGTGTTAGTGTGTTAGTGGAGATGGATGNTGTGTGTGTGTTACAGTATTACTGGAAACGGATATGATGGTAGATTTGATAAAATAAAATATCTTAATTCTTCACTAAAGTTTGGCATTTGAAGAAAATTACCTCATCTGAAAAGGTACAATTATGTTTGACATCCGTGAGGGATTAACTTGGAAGATATATTTTGAGAAGAAAAGTAAATCTTGTTGTTAAGATATTTTTAGGTTCTGTTGATGAAGGTCCTGTTGTAGATGAAGAAAGGAGAAAAAATAATAAATCAATGATGTCCAAGAGGAAAAATGCAGAAGTGTAACATATTTTTTCATGTGAGCTTCAATGCTGTTAGAATAGATGCTGAAGTGATATGTTTCCTCTTATTCTTAAATCTATCTTTTTAGGGCTTTTCTAAGTTATTTAAGTTTGATTAACCCAATCTATTGTGAGAGTTTTAAATACTTAACATGAGGTTTTCAACTCTGAGAGCTTTATTTTAACAGTATAAATAAAGAATGTAGGTGACCATACTAAACTCTCTTCCCCAAAACATACTTTATCAGAATAAATTACAGATATTCAAATCTGACAAGTTTTCATTAATTTTAAAAAATAACTACTAAGTTGTTAGGAACTTTTATGAGACTATAGTTCAGTACGTATAAATCAGGACAGTTCTACTGGAACATTGTTGATTTATGTTATATGAAGTTATAGCCTATGGACTTATCTTTCTAGTTTCACTCTTACAAATTTTTAAGTACCTTCAATTTCCACAGAAATCAGAGCTAGTTAAGGGGGGAAAGGATCTTATCAGATATCTCAGTAAGTTGCAGAAATGAACTACTAACCCCACAGGCTAAAATTAATGCTAATGACAATATTGTTTTGTACTATCTTGTATGGATGATACACCATAGTTTAGAAGGTAAGGACAGTGAGTTTATAAATCTGGATCCTTTTCCTGGCAGAGTCATTGATTTACTGCTTTTCTAGCACACAGAAAACTGATCTTAACCTTATCAAAGTCCTGGTCATCTCATCTGCATGGCAACAGTTCCCTTTAGATTTCTACAGAAACCCAGATACCTTACTTATTACCGGAAGTCTCTCCTCAGTGTGGCATAAAACTGCATGGTGGAACTTGGAACGTTGCTATAGGTCTTACTTAAAGACATTATCTACTACCTTAGGCAAGTTGTTTTGTTACTTCGTGCATTTATCTGTCTGTCTATGAGGTTCATGTCCATGGAGTATGAATAATTTCCTGTGTTTATATGCTTGCACATTCTCTATCAAAAGAGGAGGCTAATCTCGGCTGAGAGCTCTCTGTGCTTTCATAAAATAAAAGTACTACAGCATAATTATTTTAAGTGGAACTAATTGCATAGGTACAGCAAAAACATTTCCAGAACACTTTGTTGTTTTTTTCTAGTGTGTTACAAAATATGGGTGTATTTACTCATTCTGATTTGTTTTCTGCAACTCCTGTTCCTGACTAACAGGAATGTTAATAGAACCTTTTTTTTTTTATAAAAATAATATTTTAAAAAAAATTAAATTAATGGATACTCACAATGAAGATCTTCTTTTAAAAGATACAGAAGCCTTTTCCAATGTAAAATTTACATGATTTGTCCAAATCAAACAATGAACTTGAAGTACTGGACTCAGCTTATTCATAATGGTTACTAATTCTTTGCAGCACTATAAGTGAACATGGCTATTTTTATCCTTTGTTCCCTGTGTAATTGACCTGTGTGCCCACGAGGTCAATGTGCACACCACTATGTAATAAATTATCTGACTTACATTTAAACTGCTTGTGTGATAACATCATATTGAATTTGCTAAAACTGTCTTGAACAAATAAATAGGCTCTAATTACAACAGCAGGGCGTACATCTGCCATTTTTCAGGGTGAAATACATGTATATAAATAGGAAAATCTGCATTTATCAAGTAAAACTGGTAGTATGTCACAGATATATGTTACTACAAGCCAAATCCTTGTGTTTTTGCAGGCAAAGACAAAATATTTGTCATGTTCAAAGAACATGAATCACAATTTTAAAATATTTTCCATGTAAGCAAATTCAGTTAAGAAAACAAAGCTTTAAACTTTAGACATATACTTACTTAGAAAAATAAGTTTACTAAGAAAGTTGTCAAAAAATGCTTATTTCTATTTTTATCTAATTGAAATGCTTTTCTAACATTTTAATAGATTTTTATTTTCTTTAACAGGAAGAAAATGCACCTTTTTTAACTTAACTCAAAGAAGCTTGTTAAGAAAACACAGAGCATAATTTCATTGAAATTGCAATCACCCTGTCTCATTATAAAGTTCAAAGCACTTACAATAATTTTAATGGAGATTGATAGTCATATCGAAAATGTCAGTATGAACATTTGTATTTGTTAAGAAAAAAAAGAATACAATTTAAAAGTAATTTTACATTGCTAGTAGGATCTTTATTTTGAAAGGTTGAAAAATATTTTGTTATAATTATTGAGTTCCTTCATCTGAGACTGACAACTTATTGTGTTAATTATTATAAAAATACATAATCAGAGCTTACATTTTCATGAAACAAAACTCAGTAAGAGGAAAGCAGGCAAATTGTATACCTCAAAACCTTTTGTATAGTTTGGGACAGTCAGAAACAAAGTACATATCGGAACATAGCCTAGTAAAAAGATTAGATTAGATTAGATTTTATAATTCCTTGAAATATATTTTTTCCAGCATGTGAAAATCTTTTTTATTTTATGCTGTTCTCACTATTTAACTCTCCACAAACAGGTCATTTTTACTGACAGTGCTCTTTGCTTTCATTAACCTTGCTTTGCATATTATTAAGTAACAGGACATATTTTCTATAGAAAGAGATTTCTAAGTTGTTTTAGAAAACACGGTTCTGATGGTTTACAATTGGTGAGAGTTATTTTCAAAATATGAAATATAGTGTTAGTGTGGTTAGGGATAAACATTTTAAAAATCCTTGAATTTTGAAAAATTGTATTTTATCACACACACACAAAAAGATATTTATAATAATGACAGAATGAATACATCTCATGTTGTACATTCTGAGTGCCGCCTGAATTACAGCACCATGAAAATGAAAGTATACTAGAGATAGATCCTAATATAGGAAAAATTTCAAACACATATCCAAACCAAATATAACTTTGCTTCCAGTTTTCTTTTTCACATCTCTCCCATTCACTCCATATTCCTTTAGGCATCATCCGTTCTTCATGTCTAAGCTCGCTCTCTTAATTTCACAAATATCTGTTGAAAAGTAGGAATTATTAATGTCTCATTATGATTTCCTAAACCTATCAAATTATGAGCATAAATTTTGTAGGAAAAAATATTCAAATCAGTGACCAGTGATAGCTAAAGATGAATGAAAAATAATACTGACCACAGAATTTCATTATTACCATTGAAAGAATTTGCGGTCCTCTGATACCTAAAACTGAGAGCAAATGGCTGACTTAGTAGAAGGCTTGACAGATCCTCTGCTTATACTCTTTTCCGATTGAAAGGCAGAAATACAACTAGAAAATGACTTCAGATTTTGAAAATTCTTTCAGAAACTCAGAAATTTAGTTTTTATCATTTATTATACAATCAAAAGCTTCTAGTACAACAGAGTCAAGGCAAATGGGTGTTCAGCTGCTACTACAATATTAAAATTAAATAATAAGGAAGACTTCTATTTGGATATTTTTTTGAAGCAGGAAATTATTTTTATTTGTTCAGTCCCTAAGTCAAATGTGTTTAAGAGTTAAATTTATTGACTTTGACATTAAACCTGTGAGTTGAAGGGTACCAAAAGGAGATTATTTAGAGCAGGGTCATCTTTTGCTCTGGGCTCAGCACCTGCAAATACAAAGTTTTGAACATATATAAAGAACCCTGTATGGCATGTGCGGTAGTTATAGCTTTCCTACTGACATCATATAAAGTCCTCTATATATTTATAGGTCAACTTTAAGCACAGAAGTTTCAGCACATACAGCAGCCCATCCTTTTCTTTTCTCATCTATGAAGGATCCTTCAAAACAGATTCCTTCCCTTAAAAATATGTTGCAAGGCAGTTCTTGTGTCCTGCTCTAGATCGTTACACAGATGTAGAAACGAAGAAATACTGCTCATCATTTACAAGTATCTGAAATGCTACATAAATATAAATGGATCAAGATACATTGCAGACCCTGGTCAGAGAATCAAATACATATTTGAGTTGTAAAACATCTAAATATGTCTTCCCAAGTTTTTACCCTGATGTACATTCCAGAATTGCCAATTTACTTGCTTTTTGTGATCACAAAGAGAGACTGGGCTCATGCAGAGAAAGCAATTCTGATAAATACACATTTCTCAAACTGCACTGCCTTATAAACCATCAAAGCAATTTGAAAATCAATTTGATGTTTGACAGGAAGCCAGTGTATTCCCTTGAGGATACAACTGACATGCTGAGGCCACTTAGTGAGAGAGGAAAATTCTGACGATACCATTTTGCCAAAGTTGGAGCATCTGCAGTGTTTTCTCAGAAAGATCATGGAATCAAATATGACAAGAGTCTAACCTAGAGGTCAAAGTTCAAAACATTGGTAGCTTTAACATGTACCTTCAACTGGCACAGTTGGTTTCTGAGTAGATGATATCACTGCACTGTCTTTTTTTGTCCTTAGAAATGTAACAGGAGTATCAAGGAATGTAGTGAAGCTCTCACAAGTTCCCAGGCATTCTTTATGAAGTAGTAAGCATCAGAAAACTAGAGAAAAATTTCCTTTTTCTGTTGGGATCATTCACTGTATAGGTGCTTTTAAATCATTTCTGCAGAGATGACTAAATGATTAATTCTTTCAAGCAAGAATTTTTTTTTCTTTTTTTTTTCATCAAAAATGGTGTGTATCAAATTATGGGTATTCAGCAAATATTTCCTGTTGAAAATGTTGTTTTGTTTTTCTTGACTGATTTACATAGATATTTTTAATTACATCACTGGATTTTTTGCTGGATCTCCAGCTACTCAATATTTTCATAGTTATATTAAAATCAGTGGTATTTGAGTTACGTAAAATGAGGTGTAGACTCACTGTCTGTGCTTTTAGTTGAAAAGCTGCCGCAAGCATTTTAGTTTCCAATGGAAAAGGGTGGCAATATTCTCATGGGTTACAAATATATCAATTTGGAAACATAGTTTTTTACCACAGGCAAGAAAGATTAAATTTGTAGTATTCTTTTCAAAGTTAGACAAGATAATGGTTGTAAATGGTCTAAAGTCAGACCAAGTATATATTACTTCCCAAAAGACTTAATCAATGATTGCTCAGGTCACCACTAGATAAAACTGCCAAAATTCACAAATTAAATTTGTAGTTCAATAGACGTTCTCTAAGGTTGATCAAAATATCTTTTTAAGCAAACTTTTTAATCACAAATGAACAAATTACAAACTTATAATTGGAAATCAACAAGTTAAAACTTAGAAAAGCTGTAAACTTGTCCTTACTGAAAGTGAACTTAACTGTGGATGACATTGGCAGTCTTGACAATATAAATTTGTCATAGTCATCCATATACCCTGGATAAAAATTTTAATGGACACACTGAGACATGGAACAGGTGGGGTATTTGTCCAAGGTCATGTGGGAAGTCTGTTGCAGAGCTAGGAATAAAACTGCTTCACTATCCTATCCTTAATACTATTTACTTTTTTACTAAGTCATTCTCCTGCCACAAAATGGACTGCTTTCTTGTTAAAAAGCATAAAAACAAGTAAGGGTCATTTTGGCACCGGTTGACAATGAGGGTGAGTAAAGGATAGTGTGTCAGTTACTACTCTGAATTTCCTTTCAGCTAGACATGCAGCATAGTGCCATTTGAACTTCTGTTGATTTACTGATATATATTTCCTTCTATTAATTTCCCATAGTCTGCTATGTCATTTGGGTAATTTATTTCTTGAGAGATGTAGCTGTTATTACACTTGGGGCCATCTAGCTGTATTTTTATCTTTAATGCTTCTACATTTAGTTATGCTTACAGAACTTCTAGGAAAAAACAGTGTCCTTTGTCATAAGACATAAATCTTTTTCACGAAGCCTTCTTGAAACTGTGAATACATTCTTAGGGAAGGGAACTACATTAGTAGCTCAGTTGTACACCAGCTGACATAGTTAATATTATAAGGCCGGCAATAGTGATTACTAGTACTATTGCAATAGTGCCTGAAATATTGCTGTGCACACTAGACCCAGGAAAAGATTTGCAAGGAAAAAACTGAGTGTGAGCAAAGGTGTGTGGTCCCATTCTTCATTCTGTCAAAAAGCAAGGAGAATAAAAAAAGACAAAGTTTTGCTATAAAGATACAGTACAAAGCAAAGTGATCTGCATAACAATAAGATGTCCTATTAAGTACAGAGATTAGTTGGTTTTTAACAAGTAATAATAATTTTTTATTTCCTCCATTTCTCAGACTGCATGCAGCTGCTTCCTCTTGCCTCTTCAAAATCTAGTATCATTCAGTCAGGTGACGTTTAGGCCTGCAAATCAAATTATTGTTTCAGTAAGTCCTACTGAACTAGCCGCTTTCACCTTTTGATATTTGTGCTAATGTGTTTTCAATGATTGTGTTAATTTAGGTGAGAAGTGAGTCATTCTGCTAGTGCGAATCAATGCCATTTCTTTTGTGTAACCTTACATACAGGCAGCCCAGTAGTCAGTGGCAAATGAACGGACTTAAATATAAAAAAAATTAACTAATACTGTGACAGCTAATTCACCTTGTGTGAATTTCACACAAGGTAGTGGTGAACAAGAAGGCAAAGTATTGGCAAATAATTTAAGTGGAGAGTCATCTAAAAAAGGAATAAATTTATGTTCATAAATGAAGTATAGAACTGAAATATATGAGGCAGTTAGTATGGCTCAGAAATTAGTTTTTATAATCAGTGTTCTAATGCAAATAAACAACCTGGTTCTTACCCATTTACTTCTGTGAAAAATAAGTGTGTTCAATATATGTATTCCATCAGGGAAAGTATGTTATGTGAAGCATCCTCAATGAAAAAAAAAAAATCAAGTCAAATCCTGAGATACCTGTATGTACAGAATTAAAGCACAAATAGGCCCCACAAAGACAAATCTGTGCAGTGGGATTTTTCATTTGTTATTTTAAAGTGGTAATGAACAACACTTTCTAGCAGATCTTTACACAGGTAACAACACATGCTCTGCATAAATAAGGTCGAGATCAGTAGGTCAACTTCCAATAAGAACTACAAGCTTAATCCTGTCATGGGAGAGCAAGAGAATATCAGTTGCACTAAATACTCTTTTCCCCTGTAAGGCAATCAGTAGTTCTCCAGGTAATAAACCTGCAATGTTATCAACTAGAGAAGTCAAAAAAAGATCCCTGAGCAACTACAGAAATGACAGATACTAATAGCAATAATTTTAATGCTGAAAATCTGGGATGCTTACCTTTAGTCCCAAATTCATGGTACTTGCACTATCAATTTATTTGTTTGCATTTGAGCTATTAGTGTTCAGTATGAAATTAAAGCTGAAATGTGTGTTTTTAATGAAGAGATATTATTCAACAAGCACCAGAGCAACTTTACTTAGTATAGTGTTAATAAATTGCGAAAAAATTCAAAGTTTAAAGGAAGAGCAGTGAGCATGATTTCTTATTATTAGTCACTGTCAAGAAGACTCCAGATGACTACCAGTCATCTATACAATTATCAATACATTAGACTCAAACGAGAGTCAAAATCTGACATGTTGCAAGTGAAGAATTACAATGGGAATTAATTACAAGTTTAGACACACAAGGGTATATTGAATTTAATGATGAAATTTTAACATCAGGTATCACCTTTTTCTGTCACCAAGCAAATGTTACAATCTATTGAGAGAAAATTAAATGGCTGTTACAGCATGTTAGGAGATAGGATGTGATGAGAAGAGATATTTCTTCCTGTTCTCCCCACATTATGTTCTTTCCACCCTTCAGATAACATTAGGATAACAAAATGTTGTAGTACCTTTTAAGAAAGAAGTCTTTTTATTCTGTGCCACACTGGCTAGCTAGTTCCACTTCAGAAAGAATGGGATGAATCAAAGACTCCTTTGAGTATCTACCTTTTTTTAGGTATATGTATATGAGCAAACTTTATTGTTATCTTTGTAATGGTACAAACAATGCCACGCAAAAACATAAACTAAGATTTAAAATCAGTACTTCTACTACGTCCAAGAAAGGAATGCAAGGTCTACCAAGCTGAATCACTTAGGGATAGCCTACAGTGAAAAGAAAAAAACAAAACTCTTCAAACCAAAAAGTCCTCAGAACGGGCAAGATACACAATGAGAAAAGTACTTTGCATCTACCAGTGGAGTTTGTTGATAATGTTTGCTTGAACCTGCCCTCCCAACATGGGCAAAACCTGCCAGCTTTTTACAAAGAGAATAAGTTGTTGGATAAATACCTTAGTAGAGGGTTCAGGATGAGAACTGAATTTCTTCTTTTTATTAACATATCTTCCATTTAAAACAAAAATCAAACAAAATGTGAAAATACGTATCAAAAATATTCATCTAGCTTGATCTAAGGTTGGTTCAGTTATTTAATTTCATTGATTCAGCCAGGCCTAGTTATTTTTAATATAGTGACTGTGAACATCTTCTATGAAACAGCTGCTACTGAGTCCTTGCTAGCTAGCAAATTCAGCTGAAAGAGTGTGTGCCAGAACTGCACTGAGAATCTGTGTATGCCACGGTACATCCATCTGCTAAACACAACACACACCAGTCTCTTCAATATGCACTGGGAAGACAAGGATGGAGTGTAGGGAAGCAACAGAATTAACTGTGGAATATAAATACGACGCATCTTATACGATTGAGACACTAATTTCTTTTTTTTTTTTAATTGGTTACACATCCTGTCAAATTATTTCTTGTTAAGGTTAATGGCCATGTGACTTTTTGAAGCACAAGATATAAATAACTTTGCACTAAGGTGAGTTATTCATATTATACGTACTAGTACTAACCTTCCTAATTTCCTGAAATAAGCAGTATTAGAGCTGCCAGCTTCTGCTATGTACTCCTGTTTCTACGGCCATGATTTCTGGCATACATTTCAACAACAGAAATATGGCCTTTGAAATTCTGATATTTCATGAAAAATAGGACAACTTAAATCAGCCATTAAAAGTGAGTGTCTGTAAAATTCATATTCTGATGAATCTCTTTACATCTGCGTGGTCCCACTGGGGATAACTACTAGTATACGTAGCACCCAAATCTATGTGTAGGTTAATGAAGACATGGTGAAAGAAGAACAAGAAAAGAACAAGCAAGAAAAGAACAGTCTTACCATCCAACCAAGCAGCCAACAGTCTATTTGGTGTCCAGACGAAGTCTGGACAGGTAACACTTGAGTAACTGTTTACTGCTACACAGCTGTGCAGTTGAGCTTTACATGATTATTAAGAAAAGAATATTTGCTTTGTCCATCTAGGAAGTTCTTTAATTAGGACACATATCCTAGACATACTCAGATTGGAAATTACACCTCTCAGAAAGTGTTTAGACAATTCATAATGATAAATCCCAGGAAAGAGAAGGAACCACTTTGGAACTGTGGCAGAACAGCAATATATAGCTTAGTCATACCACTTAGGCACAGCCCGGTGTTGTGAAACTACAGTAACATCAGAAGCAGCACAGGAGGGTGTTCAGGAGGTAACCAGCTTTCTCTCTGATGACAAATGAGCTCCCACCTTCACTGGAGGTGAGTAAAGATACCAAGAAAAGGCAAAGATCTCTTGTCTTCCCTGTCCTTTTTTATTCATTTCAGTGTTTCACCTTGGGAGGTTAGAGAAAGTGGTACTTATGTTTCAGATATATTTCAGTATTCTTCTCTGAGGGGCTACATTAATTTGTCATTTGTATTACGGTAGGAAACAACCTTGATGCAGTCCAGTAGCACAGCTGGTTTCAGGGATTTCCATTACTTCATTATGCAAATTCTTGTGCAAGAAATGAAATGCAAATCATTTGGTCAGTGGTTTTCACTCCAGTGTCACCGTTCTATGCTGGCAACAGCCAGTTGTGAGCAGAGCTGTATCTTTTCCAAAGACATAATGCACTTAAAATTGAGGCCCATATTCAGTCTTCATTTAGTTCTCATATGATAATGGTTCTGACTGATTGACTTCAGCGGGAGATTTCAGTCTGGAGGGCCTGAGTCAAAACAGTGACGTTTTCTGGGCTAGCTTTTCACTTCGTGTTCTCTTAGGCAGGCCAAGCATCTTTTTGTGTAAGCGTAGACCACTTGTTTTAGAATGTAAGTTTCATTTTATCATAACGTGCTTATAATAACATCAGCTGCACAGTTTAATAATAATTGTTTGCATATTTACACATATAAATATATGTATTTTAAACTAAATTTTCTGCACTTCTAAGTAAAGATTCAGTAAAGGCAGTATAAGCTAAAATGCTAAAATGTTTGTTTAGATTAAGATAACAAACTCCCACCATAGTGGAATGTTCATTCTATTATCTCAGCTTACATATTAAAAGAAGAGAGTCTTATATTTTGATAGCCACTGTTGTAATCATCCTTCCTCTTTCATAATTCTCTTTTTTACCTGAGCATAACATGTAGAGATATCAGTATTGTTATAAAGTGTCATAGACGAATTTTTGTCTTTCTCTTATTGACCCGATCATGGGAAGCAAGGTATGTTCCTGTTTGGATCCTGTCATATATAGGTTATAAGTAACTTTCCCAGCAGACTCAAACATCATTTATGCAATAAACTATATAGTCTGATCAGCTTGATTTTTGCAGTCTAATAGAAACACAAGAAGGAAGACCCAGGGAACTAAAGGTTGGTCAGACTCACCTCAATTCTTGTGAAGGTGAGGGAAGAACTAACCCTGGAAACCATTTCCAAGCAGAGGAAGGACAAGAAGGTACTTGGGAGTAGGCAGCAAGGACTCACAAAGGGGAAGCTGTGCTTGACCTGACTGATAGTCTTCTGCAGTGAAATGACCAGCTTGGAAGATGAGGGAAGAGCAGTAGATATTGCATACTGAAACTTCAGGAAGGCTTTTGACTCTGTCTCTTCTAAGTTCCTCATAGAGAAGCTGATGAAGTAGGGGCTGGATGAGCAGACAGAAAAGTGGACTGAGAACTGGATGAATATCTGAACCTAGAGCGTGGTGATCAGTGGCATAAAGTCTCATTGGAGGCCAGTAACTAGCATTGTACCCCATAAGTCAATACTGGGTCCAGTCCTGCTCAAGATCTTCATTAATGATCAGGATGGTGGGGCAGAGCACACCCTCAGCAAGTTTGCGGATGACACAAACCTTGGAGGAGTGGCGGATATACCAAAGCCTTGTACTGTCGTCTAGAGAATGGAGAAAACAGCTGACAGGGATCTCATAAAGTTCAACAAGGAAAACTGCAAAGTCCTGCACCTGGGTAGGAACAATCCATGCATCAAAATATGTTGGGAGCTGACTGGAAGCTTTGCAAAAAAGGACCTCGGAGACCTGGTGGACACCAAGTTGAATATGAGGCAGCAATGTGCCCTGGTGGCAAAAAAGCCTAATGGTGTCCTGGACTGCATGAGGCAAAATATTGCTAGAAGGTGGAGGGAGGCGATCCTTCCCCTCTACTCAGCTCTGGTGATGCCACATCTGCACTGCTGTGTCCAGTTCTTGGCTCCCCGTTATGAGAGTGATATTGGATAGAGTCCAGTGAGGGGTTATGAAGATGAAGGGACTTTGCTCACAGAAATGCTGAGAGCTGGCCCTGTTCAGTCTGGAGAGAAGGTGGCTCGGGGGGATCTTATGAATGTATATAAATACTTGAGGGGAGGTGCAAGGAAGACAGAGCCAGGCTCTTTTCACTGGTGTGCAGTGACAGAACCAGAGGCAATGGGCACACACTGAAGCACAGGAGGTTCCTTCTGACTATCAGGAAATACTTTTTCTCTGTGACGTTGACTGAGCACTGGCACAGATTTCCCAGGGAGGTCAAGGTGTCCCACACTGGAGACCTTCAAAAGCTCTCTGAACATGCTCAGGAGCAACCTATTCCAGGTGTTCATGCTTGAACTGGAAGTTTGGACCAGGTAACCTCCCGATTTCCCTTCAAATCTCAGTCCTTCTGTAATTCTGTAATACTGAGTTTACATTTGACAACTGCTTAACATTGTCTTCTGGAACAAAACTGTCAGAATTTTTTAGAAATCGCTTTTCTTTCCTTGAGATTGTTAACAACACTTTATGAATCCAGGACAATGATTTCTGAGCAGATACATTGACCATTTCACTTTGCTAGAGAATTACTGAGCCCAGAAATTTCAGAACATCTTTCAAATTGTTTTGGTGCTTAGTCAGACCTCATACGCAACACCATCTCCATGTCAAAGCAGGACAGTTAACATACTCCACTTATTCAAGGCTATTCTGGCTTACACCGATGTCATGTCACTCAATGTGTACAGTTGGGAAAGGGGAAGAGGTAGTTAGACTACGTGTGTTTATTCCTAACATTTTAAGTCTTTAAAAATATGTTTACATCTGCCATATACACATCAGCAATTCGACTTTGAGCTGAAAGGACTCCTGAAATATGTCAATGATCAGTTTTTCTTTACTCTTTCACTATCTTTTTTCTCTTAATTTTCTCCAGCTGTACTGACATGTAACTTTGTCTTCATGGCATTGACCCTCAGACTCTCTTCTGTTCTTCCTCCCAGCTCAGAGCTCTCTGAAGTTTTCACTTCCCAGACTCCAGTACTGGTTTCATTACTGCTCTTCTTGAAACTCCACAAAAAGTCCATTGCCACTTCTGTTAACATGACACTTTCTTCTGGCATAAAATACCCGTCCTAATTTTGTGCAATCTTTTTATTTCATTGACAATAGAAAGCCAACTAAACACACAGTTTAGTTAAACTCTCTTTTGCTGTTTACAGTATCTGTCACATACTTTTTTTACAGTTCACAGTTCAACCACTGATAAAGAGCCATGCTGAATAGGCATAAGAACTATGTCTCTGAGAGAATTTGATCTGAAATGTCTTGCTTAGTTGAGAAAAATGCTTTTTAATTTTCAAAATATGATTATGCTGTATGTTTTCTAACTTGCAAACGAAACGTAGTGAACAGGCATAATGGCCACAGTGGAGTATAATTAGTATCTGGGTTTTCTTATTTGGAATTTTTAATACAGTATGTCACTAGTTCTTGGCATCTTTAACTAAAAAATGGGGTCTTGTTATGCTGTCATACTTGTAAGGCAAATTATACAGCTATATATGTCAGATAGAAATCATAAATCAAATATTTTTACAATCACATGTATATTTTTATGTCTGTATTGTTTTCACATACCTACTCTTTATTTTAATGTTTTCCTTTTTTTTTTCTCTTTAGATTTTCCATTTGGTCTTTTGTATGTTTCAAATGTACTGAGTTATGTTTTCTTGCTAGAAAAGGTCAGCATCTGAAAATAAGGACCCAGAGTGATTTGAACATGAAGTACATGATTTCTGAGAACCTTGGCATACATTTATCTTCAGCTGTTTGACATACATTATGGAACCACTTGACTATGACCTTTTCCGTGTAACTTAAAGGCTAAAATACACTTGTTTCCCAGTTCTCTTTCCCCATTGGCAAACTCATGTGAGGGCAGAAGATATAGCACAAAATGAATCCCTTCTCACAAGGCATTAACAAGGAACGAGGACTAGAACAAAGATAATCATTTCTTGCAACAACTTTTCTCTTGTGATCACAGATGCTTTTAGGAGACACTGAAGAAAGCATTTGCCAAAGCTCAGTGATTGCCCTGATGTGCAAGTTCATCTAGGCACAAGAGAAAAACCTTGCAATGAAGCACAGAAATTGTGAAATCATAAGCACTTTCTGACAGGATGACCCTCACAATCTGGCAACTATTTCAGTAGACAAAGACTCCAAATATGAGCAGTGGAAATCATCGGAAACTAAGAGGAATTGTACCCTGCCCAGGCAACGTGACAATCTGACCTTCTGACTCATTGATCCCAACAAATGTGGACACTCAGAGCAGTGACGAAAACCATCAATAGCTAGTGTAAGCTGTAGCAGGCCAAAACAACATGACAGTCTGACCTTCTGGTTTGGGGATCCCCTCAAGGCCTGCCCAGGAGGCTCAGCCATTATGAGCAAAAGGAATGCTCATATTTGGTCAGCATTTAGAAAAGGTAGACAGGAAACAAGGACACAGAATTACTACCTTTGAGCACTTAGAGAGACAAGCTCTGCTTTCTACAATCAGAGATCATTAAATGGCTTTTTATTTCTACTGCAGAATTTAGCTCTGTCATTGGTGAACAGTTTAGCATCCTGAATGTTGCAATCCTAGAAACTGTTGCAATCCTAGAAACAAGTCATGGAGGAATTAGCTTCAGAACAATTCACTTCTGAATATAAATAATGTATGCATAATATATAAAAACTGTAATGCTCCACTTTATGTTATAATACATATCATACATAAAGTTTCACTTCAAATTCTTGTTGAACAAGCAATGCTGTTACAAACATCCTTTTAATTTCCATTAATTAGAAAAATGAATACAAATCCTGCCATTCTGCTTAAGAACAGTTTTGAACCCTGTGTTTCCCTGTTTACAAAGATCTTAGAACAAATGGACACACTAAACATGTCACTTCCACTCTTAAGATTATAGCTAAAAGACAGAATCACAGAAACTATGGATTTTACAGATTCACAGATTCACAGATGTGTAGGGGTTCGAAGGGACATCTGAAGATCATCTAGTCCAACCTCCCCTGCTAGAGCAGGATCACCTAGAGCACATTCCACAGGATTGCATCCAGACAGGTCTTGAATATCTCCAGAGGAGGAGACTCTACAACCTCTCTGGGAAGCCTGTTCCAGTGCTCCGTCACCCTCACAGTAAAGAAATTTCTTCTCATATGGAGATGTAACTTCCTGTGCTCCAGTTTGCGCCCATTGTCCCTCGTCCTGTGTGAGAGACCATGTCGAAAACTATGCAAGAGACTGGGTTGAATGTCTGTCTCAACACTGTTGGAACATCAAGCCATCAACTGACACTATTGCTAAAGCAACGGAGCAACGATCAGACCGCAAGACCAGATGTTTCCTACCTTCTTACAGACCTGAATGGGGAACAGAGTGTAAGAAATATAACCTAACCCTTGCACCAGTGCCCAGACCTGGAGTCTGGAAGTTAGGAGGGGCCCAGAGACCCCTGAAGACCACCTAAGACTCCTGGAGACCCCCCGGTGATGGTACTGGGCATGTGCACCACCCCTGGGCAATGGGTGTGGTTAGGCAAAACAGTTCCTAGAATATGCTGAGTAATCCTCGAAAAGAGGAAGAACACAACCCAGTAAAAGGGCGGAAGTGATTAACATCAGACGGAACATTCTCCCACTGGACTTGCCCACCAGACTTGAAAACCAACGTAGGGCAGAACGTTCTCCCTCCAGACTCAAAGCTGTGGTGGTAGCTATAGCAACTAACCTTTTCCTTCTTCTTTTCTTCCCTTCTTGCCTCTCACTCTCTCCCTCTTTCTTTTGCATTTGTGTGCAACGAATAAATTCCTTTAGTTAGTGGCATCTGATCTCGTTTGTGTCTTAATCTCACTCTGCATATAACAATGAATCTTCCCAGTCCAGGCCTTCCCAGATTGGAACATCCTGTCACTGGCCATCACTGAGAAGAGTCTGTCCCCTTCCTCTAGACACCCACCCTTCAGGTATTTGGTATTTGGATGAGGTATTGTACAAGCAGCT
>VWZZ01001508.1:0-32257 GCA_013399095.1 Psophia crepitans
GACTCTATGATTCTATGATTCCTGCGGATTCTGTCGCTGGTCACCAGAGGGAGGAGATCAGCACCTGTCCCTTCGCTCCCCCTCGTGAGGAAGCTGTAGGCCCCCATGAGGTCTCCCCTCAGTCTCCTCTTCTCTAGACTGAACAAACCAAGGGACTTCAGCCTCACTTCATACGTCTTCCCCTCTAGACCCTTCACCATCTTAGCTGCCCTCCTTTGGACACTCTCCAATAGCTTTCATGTACTGTGGCACCCAAAACTGCACACAGTACGTGTTTATCTGATCAGTGTTTCCCTGTCCTCTTAATAACACAGATTTCATGGTGCATGTAGTCATAGTGGTGTAGTTCTTGGTTTATGTTCAGTCTTTACCCAGTAATTTACCTTCTGACTTACTCAATATCCCATAAACACTAATGAAGTATCTCTGCCCACATGCTTCTCAATGTGGTTCACATGAGGTCTGCTTATGGCCAAATACGTCGCTTTTAATGTAATTCATAAACACTTCTAAAGTAAATATAGTATTTTATCTGGGCTCCAATTCAGAAGCAATGCAGACTGTATTTCCCCCCTCTCTTACAGAGCTCTGCAACGTTCCACTGTGATTAAAGCAGATAGCTTTATGTTTATTGGTACAAAATTTCAACGCTTCTGAAAACCCTTCACAAAGAGTTTTGCCATCACATATGATGATGCAAAAAGCAGGATAGTGACATGTGCCTTTTTAAGAGGCTCTGTGCAGTTGACGGATGGCTCTTCTCACATATGCAGCCCTAAACCAGAGACACTCACACAATATTTCATGCATAAACACTGCTTACTGCCTCCAGTGCCTTCTGGTAATTGGGGATAATTAATAAGGTATAATGACATGCACATACACTGTCCTGCAGCTAGCAGCTGTACAAAAATAAAGCATTGTTAACATTGAGTCATCTACAGTAATAAGCCATAAAATAATACAGGCTAGAGAGGGAAAAGACCTATTAAGTCATCCACTCCATCTCCTGCCAAGGCAGGCTTGTTTTCTGCCATATATTAACTGCTTTGTCCAGTCTAGTTTTAAATTATTCAAGCAATTTGATTTCCACTATTTCCTTTGGGATACTATTCTACAATCCAGTTCAGAGGTATGTTTATTTATTCCTTGCTCTTTAAATAAAAAATTTCTATCCCTACCTTCACTACTTAAAAAACTACTTTTCAAACTCTTTTTTTTATTATTTTAATTTATTCCTCTTGGAGCTGGGATGTAAAATGGGAGATGGAGAGGACTTTGGATGAAACAAAACCATTAAGTTCTCCTGGAAAAGTAAATAAAGGGAATGTGTTTTCTTTTGGGGGGTTTGTTTGTTTGTTTGTTAATTTGCTTGTTTGTTTGTTTACACATCCAACTCTATACACCTCACAAACCAGAGCTAAATATAATTGCTGCCTTAACACAGTGTTGAGTGACTTCTCCTTGTCCTGCTGGTAACCATCCTGTAGTGGTAAGCATCCCAAGTGTTGGCGGGAGAGATGGCTTGGGGACTGTGCCCCAGAGAAGGCAGGTAGGGATGGCTGCCCAGCACCCTGACAAGAGAGCATGCTGCCCGCAGGCTGCTCTCAGTGGCAGCAGCTTCCTGCAGAGCTGCAGGAATAATAGAATCACGGAATGGTTTGGGTTGGAAGGGACCTCAAACATCACCTAGTTCCAACCTCCCTGCCATGGGCACGGACGCCCTCCACTAAAGCAGGCTGCCCAAAGCCTCATCCAGCCTGGCCTTGAACACTGCCAGGGAGGAGAAGTACGGGCTGGACTCAAACATGGCAGGGGACTCTGAACCTCCGTGCTGCTCAGAAATCTAAGGTCATCTCAGGAAGGTCCTGCATGCTTCTCAACCTCGCTGCGTTCCACACGTCGCTGGGCAGGCTGTCGCAAGGGGAACGACCAAGCACTAAATGTGCAGGACAGTAGAAAACACAGGTAAATGATTACAAGAAATGATTAAAAGGTGTGTACGTGGCATAAAAGGATAAATAGTAAAGAAAGAAATTCTTAATCCCAGTTGTTCAGCTGTGCCTTGTCAAGTGTTTCAGCAAGCTCGTCCCCAGCCCTACGCTCCGGTACACTTTGCAAGAAGTGTTCCGGTAATGTGAGTTTAAAAATTAACTGGTGCACCCTGTGCTGCAAGCTCACCAGCCAGGGCCCTTTGAAGTGGGTAGAAAAATCCTCACTGATTCCAAAGGACTTTGAAGAGGGTCATGAGCACATGGGCGACAGTGGTTAATTTTACACTTGGACACAAAGACGCCCTGCAAGCGAGCGGCGTGGTGGCCAGGACAGTGAAGGGCCTCACCCCCGCCGCCCCACTGGTGGGAACAGCTGCCGGGGGGGTGGCGGGGGGCAGAGGCAGAGCGCAGCCGTCTCGCGCAAAATGGCAGCCAGCCAGCACGGCGTCCATGCCGCAGCCGTGCCTCTGGCAGGCGCCTGTGTCTTGTTAGCTAGATTAAGGCCATGCAGAAGGACACGGAAAAAATAATCTGCCCTTCCTCTAAGCGAGTACAAATGTTTGGTTTTGGGAAGAGCAGCAACTGCAAAGTAACCCCCTGGGAAATCACCTCCACTTGGCAACGGGAACGGAGAGGAAGGTAAGCTTAGTACGGAGTATCTGAAAATACTGTGAATACTAAGAAACGTGTTGAAGTGTAAAACAGCCAGGAGTAAAGAGGGCATAATATGGAAGCAGACTGCTGCTTTGCATACAGACACAAAAGAAAATGAAGGTCCCCTTTGAGCAGTCACACTAAAACTCTAGGGTTAGGTGGCAGCCAACAGCACCAACTCCTTTATTTAAAAGGTCTGCTTTTCCTATCTTCTAACTGAAAAGAAGGGATGACTCCATGCTTGGTGGAACAAAAGTAAAAAAAATTTGCTCCTGGATATCTAGAGAGCACCACAGAGGATGAAGGCAGTTTCCCAGCCAGCACCGAGACGCAGGCCCAGCTAGCTCTCACCTCACACTGCTGTCAGGCTACCTCGCTCTGCTGCCAGGCTAGGTCCTGCCTCGGTCAGCAGCTCCTGCTGAAGGCAAGCTGGGGAGGGGCTCCCAACCTCCACCCTGTGCCTCTTGGGGAGCAGGGCAGCTGGGGCTTCTTGTGATTCTGCCCTTCTACTCCGCTCTTGTGGGACACCACCTGGAGTACTGTGTTCAGCTCTAGGGCCCCCAACATAAGAAGGACATGCAACTGTTGGAGCAAGTCCAGAGGAGGCCATGGAGATGATCAGAGGGCTGGAGCATCTCTCCTACGAGGACAGGCTGAGAGAGTTGGGCTTGTTCAGCCTGGAGGAGAGAAGGCTCCAGGGAGACCTAATCGTGGCCTTCCAGTACCTAAAGGGGACCTACAGGAAAGATGGCGAGGGGCTGTTTATCAGGGAGTGTAGTGACAGGACGAGGGGTAATGGGTTTAAACTAAAAGAGGAGAGATTTAGATTAGATATTAGGAAGAAATTCTTTCCTGTGAAGGTGGTGAGGCACTGGAACAGGTTGCCCAGAGATACTGTGGATTCCCCCTCCCTGACAGTGTTCAAGGCCAGGTTGGATGGGGCTTTGGGCAACCTGGTCTAGTATAGGGTGTCCCTGCCCATGGCAGGGGGGTTGGAACTAGGAGATCTTTGAGGTCCCTTCCAACCCAAACCATTCCATGATTCTATGATTCTCTTGCACTGACCTGTTTGTGCCTCCCTCATCACATTCCTGCACCTTGAACCCAGCTCTATGTCCTTGGGGCGGCCTCATTCCAGCTTGGTGGCACCACTGAGATGTATGACACCATCTCCAAGTTGTTGGTAAGGGACTAACCGAGGCCAAGGAGCAATACCTGAGCATCACCGTGTGGATATCAGATTTGGACTCCAGAGAGGCTTCCTGGTGAATTCATTCCGATTTCCGTTGCATGACAGTATGGCTACCTCAGAGTCCAGGGACACCCATCTTGAGACTGAAGGCTTTTTCTAAGCCATTTTCCTTCATTATTAATGGCTTTCAATGTTTTAAGAAGGTAATTTGAATTGTATTGTGCTATTGCTAGTGTCTAATTGTATTCCTTAGAACAATAAAAAGTAACAGCGCATTAAAAATAATAATTCATATTACAAAATATAAAGATAAATGAAGTATTTCACCAGATATCTTTAAAATACTGGTATGTGCTACAAGTTTCCAGTTTGTAAGAAACCACAGATGTTTCCAAGGAACTCATTAATTTTTCCAATTTTTGTGAATATACTTGCGCACATTAATCAAAATGGCTGGTTTTATTCAAACAATATCTTCTTTTAACTGTATGAGCTGTATGTAGCATTATCCATCTAGATCTACATAATGTGGTGTGAGATTCCACAAGCAGAGCCACCATTTCTGGCATGCTATGGGAACAGCTGCATTTAAGCAATCCAATTTGGGATTCAGGCGAGTAAAATTCTCCTGAGCAAGGCTTTGCTTGCTCCAGCAACTGAGCTGAATTCAGGGTGTTTTAACTATAGTCATTACTTGCTTCCTTGGCAACTCTATTGTAACTCTATGTGAAAAAAACACAGAATAGTATGAACTCATGGAAAAAATCTTTGGTCAACTAAGAATGAAACTGGAAACAAGAACTGCATAGGAAACCCACACATGGCATATAAAAATTTCCATTATTAGAAAATATATTCAAAGTAGTCCCTTAGAAATAGTTTAAGAATAGCTGACCTTGTCCTGGGAGATGAGGATGGACCACAGTGGTGTCTTCTAGCTTTGGTGTGTCTATGAGGCACAGAAGTTGACAGCAGAACAACATTCAAGTGAGGATGAGTTCAGTGGTTAATGGGTCTTAGCAAAAGGAGTAGAATACTTTGCAAAAGCTGTTTATTTCTACTTGATCATTAAACTTCTGTACTCAAATATGATTTTCTCTATTGAAATACGTTTAGCTATTTTATGATAAGAATCCCATAAAATATATTCTTGGATTGGTTAGTGACTTTATTTTGCTGACAGGCTCTCCATAACTTGCCTTGTGTTTTGAATATGTAAAGTAGGCACCCTTAGATGATCTAAAAGACATTTTCAGCTACCAGATGAGAAAAAGGACATATTTGAGGTACTATATTTAAAAAGAACTTTTACTTCCGAAATACTTGAGATGTTCATGAGTTTGTCTTTTATAGTTGGATAAATATTTACAATTGTTGTCATTTAAGTAAAGACTTACCTCACAGTGTCATCCTTATGACTCTGTGTGGCACCTTTATAACAGCTTCAGTTATTTCCTGTGCCATGCAAATGTGGGAAGTAGTCACTTATTTTTGATGATGGTCTGTACTTAGGTTAGGCTACCACTTAAAGCAAAATGTTTTAATTGTTGTCATTCATTATATTAACATTAGGACTATGAAAACTGAAAATACAATTTGTTTTGAATTTGATGTCTAATTCTTCTTCAGTCTAAGAATTTTCTTAGACTCCTTCTCATTGATACATTGCCAAGTCAAATGGACCAGCACTCAGACTTCAGCCAGCTCCTCTGTAAGATGGAAACCACTTGCAGTCTCGACTTCTTTCTTGGGAATTAAAAATGAGGAAAACTGTTTGCCCTTGACTAGAATCTGCCACGATGCTGAGTAACACCTTGCTCCTGGCACAGACAGTGCTTTTTTTGTGGAACAACATTTAATATAATCATTACAAAATCCAGCTCTGAGTTTGAGGGATGTGAAGGTGTACAAATGACTTGGCCCATTACTTCATGGTGTCACTGCACATCACTACACACTCTTTGGGATTGAAGGGTAATGTCTATGCTGTGCCATACAGTATGGATCAAAATCTTCTAAACTAGGTCCCAGCAGTTCTAATGTAGTCATGTGGCATCATGTGCTCCATAAAGCTTCATAGATTGCAATGCTGCCCCTGAGTTAAATGAGCCCTAGTTCTTAGCACAGCTAATTAACCTAAGCAGAGTCCACACTGATACAGTACAGCCTTTGGTCCTAAAGCTGACCAGGTTGCTGCTAGCCTGAGGATGTCCAACAGCCACACTCCATTATATAGTTTATATGGACCTGTATGTGGCTGTTTTCAAACACTGTGAATATTTCAGTCCAGTGTCAGCGTCACTTACCTGGTGGGTTGGGAGACGGAGTGCGGAGGCTCCCATCGGGCCAGGGGCAGCCATAGGCCAGGATACCAGATAAAGGCAAGTATTTGCAATGCTATATCCAGTCACAAAAGAAATGATGTTATTTCTGCAAATGGATTTCTTTTCACCTGGTCACATGTCTTTGCAGAGAGTCAAACAACTAACTTGCATGTATTGTCCAAACCCTCTCTCGCCCCCAGCATCGCGCTGATACCAGGGGACTTTCTATTAGGGTCATGGGACGATGGGAATGGCTGTCTGAGCAGCAGTGCCCGGCCACCAGGTAGGAACTGAGTCCCACCTTCAGACTAATACATTTCTTTCCCTTCTATTAGCCCTCCCCTGCAGAGTAGCTGTCCCAGAGTATCCAGAAGAAATGATGTAGGCAAGACAAACCCAGGACAGTGGCTTCCTTGTGTACTTCAAGGCCAACTTCATCTGCTAACTTACACATATGTAAGAATACTGGTAAAGAAAATATACGTACTTTTTCCCTGGAAGAGAGACGCAAGTGTTTTTAAATAGAAAACATGAGCTGGTCGATTCCACTAAAGAAAAAGGATTTTCATAACAGGAAAGTTTCCAATTAAATACAATTCCAGCTTCTTTTGTTTATTAAAGAGCGTGTTCAGTCATTTTACAGGGATGATTTATATTCTAAAATATCTTGCTCTCCTTTAGCCTCCATTGTAGTTAAATGCGAGACATATATTGCTATAGCAACAGTCTGCTTTCAGAAAAACAAAATTTGTCAGGGAATATTTCACTTCCCTACAGAATTAAGAAGTTGGTAAAGACTAAACCAGAAGTGTCTGAAATCACAGGTTAGGGAATATAAATGGATGATGTACTACAACTCCTTATTCCAGAGCATTGCCAACTTTCACAATTATTTAACATCTGAAAGCCCCAACACTTGGCATCCTTTTATTTGAATTCTTTCATTTTAAAATAAAAGCAGAAAGCAGTTTGAATAGAAGATTAGTAGATGATCTTTTGTAATGGAATTTGCGGTTTATAGTGAAAAACTTGCCTGGACAAGCATTAAACTACCTGGACAAGCAACTCAGAGGTACTGGTATGCAACAATGACTACTACATACAGAATACATATAATGTAAATGTGTTTGAGAGACTGAGGGCCTCACTGAAGTTGATAGATGGGATGAGAGAAACTGTAATAATGAATTCCAGTGGTTTATACAAGAACATACAACTTGAAACATAATTCATGCATAAAAATAATTTACATATCACTTATGGGAGGCTAGTGGGTGTCATGTGCATAAAATGCATGCCACAGAGCTGAATACCTCAATGTCATGCACCTTTCTCCCCAAAGAAATAAACACACTGTTTCTGTAACCCATAGTTACAGATTTCTTTATTTTTTTCAATCACAAATGTCTGTAAACTGAGCACAGTATCAGTGTTAGAAAACTGGAGTTTATGGAAACACCTTTCAGGCCATTGATAAACATAGAATAAAGCACATTTTGGAGCTTGACTGTATGACACCTGGTAATCGGTTTTAAAAAGCCAGCAATGAAAAAACCAAACCCTTGCCCAAGGAAATGTAGGCTGTGAGTGCCAGAGATGCTGCTGGGGATGAGACACGGTAGCGAGTAACACCTCACATTAGCAGAACAAGATGCTAGCACAGTATCTTCACAGACCCGTCAGACAGCGAAGCAACACTCCGTGCTAGCTGGAATCCCATTTAAAAGCACCACAGTTGTCATGACTCATTGCTGCAGTATTAAAACATCCAACCCTGTGTTTTAGGAAAAAAGCGTGGCTAAGGCCAGTCAATTCTACGTGTACAGATATATTTATATCCATATATCTGTATGTTAGGTTTCATATGAGCAGTGACATTGTGAACAGTTTCTGGTATGTTAAAAATGGAAGGAATCAGGTAAAGGAGCCCAGGACACTGATGCATACTCAGCACTATTAAATGATAGAATGACACCAAGAGAGCATCTGCTGTCACCTTTAGAAAACTGGTGGGGCATACTTCATATAACTCGTCTAATGTGCCATACAGCACCAATTTTCTATCAGATTTATGTTCAATTTACAATCCAGACACTTGTAATTGATAAAATAACCTCTGTATCAACAGGTTACAGAGACAGTCCTGTGCATTGTTAGGGAGAAAAGTCTGAGTTACTCGCTGGACACTATTATAGAGCACAACCAGAGGCTTATGCCTTACTTAGTTGGACTGCCCGGTGTTTAGAAGACAGCTAAAGGAAAACAAACCCCCTCTGATGGAGAAATGGCTGCAAACAGCAGCTGTACCATGACATGTAGCTACATACGAGCTATGGAGTTGTAGGCATCTTCTTCATGTCCCAAAAGTGCAGGAGATAGCAAGCACAGAGCTGCTGCTGCTCCTGAAGCCTACGAGGGGCTGAGCTGGCAGGTGATACAATCAGATGAACACACGTACCAACAACAGGAACACGGGTATCTTTGAGGAGACCTGCTGATCAGACAACAGTTCTGAATGGCACTGCTTGAGACAGAGACTAATTGGATGTAAATTGCCTATCTGAATTCAAAATTTTGCTTACAAAAAATTGCTAAATAATTTCATTATTGTTGGCTTGGAACAGGAAAATGAGGGTAAGTGAGCTTTCTTAGGAGGCAACTGTTGTGTTAAACTGTGCTGATAATGGAGTGGTCATCGGGCCCTGCTCAGATAAAGAGTGAAGCAAAGCTCTGCCAGATAGAGTTATGTGTAAACAGCACATTGGAGAGAGTCCTTGCATTCTGCTTTCCAGGAAAATAGAGACAGGATACCACCTACCCCCACATCTACGAAGAAATTGAATAAGTCAATAAAACCCCAGTACTTTCAATACTCTTTAAGTTTCAGGTATTAGAGTGCTTTATGCAGAATCTAAATAGAAATATTTATTTCAATCCTACACACACTTCTGATGTCTTAGAATACCCCTGGAAATTGATACTAAGCTTGTTTCTTGCAGAGTAAGGTAAATGGTCAGAAGAATCATCTTTTGGATACCCTCCGTATTACAGCAGGGAGTTGTCTTGGGAACTTAAATTCAAAAGCAGTGAGAAAAGATTCTTAAACATTAACTTAAGACCTAGGGACTGTTAGCAGAGTTTTAGCTGACTTCACTATGTATTTAATACTAACTTATTTGTCCCTTAACTGTACTAAATCTTTTAATAGCACTTTTTGGGGATTGAAGCAGTCCAGGAAAATTCCAGACTTCGCTTTGGCTAAGAAAGCCAAGAAGAAAAACAGTCTCTAAAGCAGAAGTATGTTAGCATGGCAAAATCTGAAATGTTCAGCCACTAGGGAAGGTTGGATTGATTTTCTCAGAGAACGCGGCGAAGGACACCTAGACACAGGGGCCTCTGGCCAGAGTTTGTCTGAAGATTGTACTGGCTATTGTCAGTTTTTAGGTTTACCTATTTTTTTTCATTTCAGCACCCTACAAGAAAGATGCAAAGACCGTTCTACTTCTCATGAGCACTTACAAGAAAAGCAGACTACTGACCAAGAACATAGTGAACTTGTTATGAATGATGTAAAGTAGTATAGACCTATACTTTTTGCTGAATTTTTAAACCTTTCATAGTAGAGATCTACTGTCTCATCACTCAAGAATAAAATTATTTACTCAGAATTGTTCTTAAGAACCAAAACTTTTCTTTCTAGTCCCCCAAGAGCTTTCACTTTCACAGTTGATTTTACATGAAAAACACTCCGTGGAGGTAGTTGCTCTTGTAATGACTCAAGTAGACATCTTTACAAAGGTAGGTATATTAATTGTTTGCCATCATGAATATAATACCTCCAATTAGCCAGATTATATTGTGTCTGCAGACATCTTGAAACAATTCCTCTGCAAAATGTATCTGTACAAATAAGATGACTATATGAGAAGTAGTGGAAGCTTTTATCCATGCTATTATCTCAGGCTCTCAAAATGTACCACAGCATTTCCATTACATCAGTTTCCAACACTGGTGCAAGAATCAGGCAGGAATTGTGATAATTAAATTTAAATTAATCGACTACGAAAACATTCAGGTGTGTTATTTACTTTTGTATTCTTTTCCTCATTTCATGCATTTAAAAAGATGTGTGTAATGTATATTGACATGTGCATGTGATTTGAGCATTTATATAGAAATGTTGGAGAATTTAGTGTCTTTGATAAAGACTTTGGGTACAGTTTACCCCAGTATACATAGGCATTGTGAACAATCCTGTATTTAGCTGCATCTGTAAATTGGTTAGTGGCTTTGTTTCAGATTACATGTGTTCTGCGGTTTGCTGACATGACAATGTAGTCTTTAACTTCAAAATCAAGTCCAGAAAAAATAGATCATTTTAAGTCCCATGCTCCAGGCTGTCAAACAGCCTCCAAACTGCTATCGACTGCCTTTTCTAGTAAGGCCAGGGGAAAGCTTTTCCATTATCTGGGTCATGCTGGGGTTTTATCTTTTTGGGAAAAGTACTCCTAGTTTTCAGAACAAAATGCATCTTGAAACTTTTTAACACTACAGCATATGTAAACCAGGTATCTTTCTCCAAGCTCTCCACTTCTGTTTCAGTCTTTTCTTCTGTGTTTCTTTTCATTAGTTATATATCTCTCCTCTAGTTTATGTTTTCTGTATCAAAAGATCTGAATAATAAAACTTTGGTATTTAGTCATCTAAATTCCTCCTCTTTCTGTTTTTGGCTACATACTTTTCTCTTCTGATAAAAATAGAGATGAGTGGATCTCCAAAGCCAAGCAACATTTGTTTTTCTTTCATTGTCCTTACATTCTAAGATATGTAATCAACCAGTGGAGGAAATGTAGTAGAATAATGGGTAAGGCCCATCTGCCCATGGTGGTAGCAGAGGAAGGTATGGTGTGGGAGCAACAGGATGTTGCCAAAAAACCCATCAGGTGCTTAGGCAGAGAGACAGGCTGTGACACAGCAGAGATTGAAGCCTTCCACAATGTGATGTGGGATCTTTCAAGCTGGGATGGACAGTGAAAGGAGTGGGATGAATCAGATGGCTTCACTACAGAAAGAAGGGAAGGGATGGCAATAGCAGGGAACAGATCTTGCTGGAAATATGTGGGGCTCTTCTTGGGTCTTGTCTTCAATTTTGATTAAGCTGTTTTACCAAAACTCCTCTTGCACAGCCTCAGGGAGGAGAGACTAGTTAGTCTGAAACAACAGTGAATAGTTTGACAAAGTTGTTTCTTGGAGACTCAGACCAGTTTCACTCAGCTAATCTTCATAAATACAGAATTTTTTCAAAACCTCTTTATCTTCTGACATATGCCTTTCCATTTCACATTTTTCTGGATTTCCTCACTCTATCAGAACCTTCCTCTTCTGTCTGAACTTCCCTTTTATCTTCCATTCCTCTTTTCTCCTGACTTTTTCACACGACAATGTTCTGACTTATCTGGCCTTCATTCACAAATCTCAGATCCCCTCTATAGAAGACATCTTAATGTAAATAACTTGGAAGATGTAAGAGAAGAAAAATCAAGGCATAAGTTTGAAAAGAGAGCTGTCAGCACCTCCTCTTGTTGCAGCAATTATGTCAGGAGGATGCAGCAGGATGTTTTGTCTGGTGGCTTGGTAGAAACTCAAGATTTTTATCACAGTGGTCCTCTCTGACCTAGAATCTCTGCATCCCTGGATCTTCATAGAAGCACAGAATGGCTTGGGTTGAAGGCGATCTCAAAGATCATCTAGTTCCAATCCCCTGCCATAGGCAGGGACACCCTCCACTAGACCAGGTTGCCCAAAGCCCCATCCAACTTGGCCTTGAACACTGCCAGGGATGGGGCCTCCACAGCTTCTCTGGGCAACCTGTGCCAGTGCCTCACCACCCTCACAGGAAACAATTTCTTCCTAACATCTGATCTAAATCACCCCTCTTTTAGCTTAAACCTATCACCCCTTGTCCTGTCACTGCACTCCCTGATAAACAGCCCCTTACCAGCTTTCCTGCAGGCCCCTTCAGGTACTGGAAGGCCGCAACTAGGTCTCCCCGGAGCCTTCTCTTCTCCAGGCTGAACATCCCCAACTTTCCCAGCCTGTCCTCGTAGGAGAGGTGCTCCAGCCCTCTGATCAACTTCGTGGCCCTCCTCTGGACTTGTTCCCAAAGCTCCATGTCATTCCTGTACTGAGGACCCCAGAGCTGGACACTGTACTCGAGGTGGGGGTCTCACAAGAGCAGAGTAGAGGGGCAGAATCCCCTCCCTCGACAGGCTGGCCACACTGTTTTTGATGCAGCCCAGGACACTGTTTTTGATGCAAAGCCCGAGGTTGACTTTCTGGGCTACCAGCGCACACTGCCGGCTCATGTTCAGTTTTTCATCCATCAGCACCCCCAAGTCCTTCTCCTCAGGGCTGCTCTCGATCCATTCTCCACCCAGCCTGTAGTTGTGCTTGAGATTGCACAGGGAATCTTCCTTGGATTATGTTTCCCACACAGAGATACCCAAAGCTTTTGCTTTTTCCTTTTTCTGTCTGCTGCTGTTCGAAGAGTGTGTTTACCTTCTCTTCTTTTCAAAATTGTGCAGGATCTCCACAGTACCGGTCTAACGGATGCGATTTTATTTTTTTTCGTATACAATGACAGTCCTAGAGACTTAACATTCCTAGTTTAATTTCAAATCCACAACATTAAATCAGCCTTGATATTATGCAGGGAGAGTCTACCCAGCCAACTGTAAATACATGTAAAATGCTTACACTCATTCCATTGCAGCACGCATTGGTTATTACATTAAATCCTTAATAAAGTTACATTGAAAGGATTGTGAGACAGAAACTTCCCACAGAACGGAAATATTGAGTAAGTATTTCTGCTGTGTCTTTAATTCCTCTTGTCTAGACTTCACAACAGCCGTTAGGCTTATCCTGATGATGTTAATAAAGTCTCTTGAGGATACATGGTAAATTAACAAATATAGCATGAAAAGTAATAGGATGAGAATTACCCAACTATAACAACAATACAGCATGTATTAATGAAATATACTGACACACACATGCATACAAATATAGGTACTTACAGGCAAATATATGTGTATGTATAGCTTCTGAGCCGAAATCTCCACCTGACATCATACCATAGCAAGTCTGTTTTCTCCATGTGGATTTGTAGATGCACAGTTCTTTGTGGCAGATGGATCTGACAGTGAGGCCAATACGACGTCTGCACATGAGAAAAACAGCATGTATGCACAATGCCACATCTATGCGTATGCATAGATGTACCTGCACGTGCCACCACAGCCACCGTCCTCTGAGGCGAGTGAGCCCAGGCACTAACTCTCAGTAGCCACTGGCATGGCAGTACCTCATGTTTGTGCTTTTGCATGCTGCCTGACCTCTGGCTGAGCTCAGATGGCCCCAGATGCCGTCCTTACAGGTAGAGCTGAGCCCACTCAGGAAGCCATCTTCTCTGTGGGCGTGGCAGTGATGTGGCAGGACACACAGATGAGCTTCTGAGTAGTGAGCACAGGATGCTGGCATCCCTCGTGGAGTTATCTGGAGCCACCTCCACAGGTCCTCCTGCAAGCAGGCAGTAAGAAAGGAGTCTTTGAATCCTCCAGTGGTGGAGGGATGTAATGAGGAAACTGCACCATTTTAGACCATACTTTTTCCAGTTGCAAGGCGGACAGAGGCTGTCTCTTCACAAGGAGCCACATGGAGAAGACAAGGGGCAATGGACACAAGTTATACTGGGAGAGGTTTCATCTTGATATAAGAAAGAAATTTTTTACAGTGAGAACGATCAATCACTGGAAGGACCTCCCAAGGGACGTGGTGGAGTCCCCATCACTGGAGCTTTTCAAGATTGAACTTTCTTATTAATAAAACACGTTGCTGTTTCTCTCTTGCAAGTGAAGTGCACCTCCTTCACTCCATCCATGACAGCATCTCACATTATTCCTTTCCTGAAATTGTTAATAAGTTAGAAAATGAAAGCGATAATGAAGATAGTGATGACCTTTATTTTTTTGTGAGTTTTCAGGGAGTTTGTACCTCTCTTTTAAAACAATGCAATGTTATATTTATCGTACCCTATTTTTCAAACATCCCCATTGAACCTTATACTTGATTTCAGGTTATGAAGGTATTGTACTGATTTCAGCACTAGATGTACACTATTCACACTAACAAGCTTAGATTCTGCCTCTCCAAAAGACAGTGGAGTTTCACCAAGTTTAACTGTGGCTCAATTTGTTACTACGGGGACAAACTCCAGAACTGCTTGAAATAATAGCTATAGATCACAGTCTCCATAGCTGCAAAAATTTGCAAGATGTATGAAACAATTTGGCAGGAGGAGACATAGATGGTCTTAGGATGATATTACATGTTTACTGGCATGGTTGAGCCTCCTTTTAAAAGACAACAAACCAAGAAAGTTTTGAAGTTTTAAGCGTGGATGCTGTCGTTAAACTGCTCTGACCAGTCCTGAAAGAGTTGATGATTTTTTTTTTTCTGTTTGTTGGTTGCTGTCACCACAGCAACTAACTGATTCTACATGAAGTTATGGTGCAAGCCAGCAAGGCTGTAATGGAATACATTCCTTAGCGTGAGTCAGTGCCTGTGCTGAAGAGGAAGCACGCTGTTTTGGAAATAGTCTCTAAAATCATGTGTTCTTCTCGGAGACTGGAAATAAGAAATTGTCTGGAATCAGATTTCTCCCTCCTCCGTGTATTTTTAATTATAAGTACTTTAGTTACGCTTTGTGATGGGTCAGGAGTCCTGCTCTTCCAATGTGACCACAACAACGGAAAGGCGGGAGCTGAAGCTGAGGTTGCTCTGTGCCCTGGAGAATGAGAGAGATCTCTATCAGTCACAGTGTAGGCTGGCAATTATTTCCTGTAAGAGTAGCCTTTGGTGAGGTGGTTTTCACACCGTGTCCCATTGATCGCTGGGGATTTGTTGGCTGCTTCTGAAAGGTCTTCAAAATGGGACTATAAAACCCAAGCCTATTGGTATTATAATTTAAATTCACTATCCAGGGATCCGTATGTCCCTTGGAAAACTATGAATGGTCAACAACTCAAAAAAAAATTGAAATCCACTGATATGTACAATGGAATAGTACCCACTGTGTAAAGGGAGTCTCATTCTACCTTCATAAAGGCAGCATCAGTCTGGAGAAATTCTGACTGCACTAGGAATTACAGTGGTGCAGATGTAGAAGGCTGAAACTTTTCCCTGGCCAAACTGGTCTGGCTCATGTTGTATGAAAAACTTTAGACATTGATTAGTAAAGAATCAAATATACTTTGTCATGTGATTTTGGGGGGAGAGCTGTGGCTCAGTTTTAAGTCATTATAAAGGCAAATTTGAGGAACAGCAAAACTAAATTGTATCCCAAACAGCAATTCACAGTAATGATTAAAATTAAGTAAATTATTAACACAGTGCATTTAATAAGATGCATTTGAAGTTACCAGTCTGTGGAAGCAGTTCGCATTGCCCAAGCTCATAAATCAGCAGCCAGATGAAATCTTAGGGTAGATTATTTTTGCACCAGTGTAATTCTCTTTGCAGTCAGAGCTACTCTGGATGTTTTTTTATGAGAACAGAATGAAAGCTCACTTTGCATCACAGATATTATGTCATCTGCTTTAAAAAATAAATCTACAACTCCAACCACATGCTGGAAACCTCAAATATAACATGTCACATTTGTCTTAATAAATCTAGCACATTAATAACATTCAGAATTTTAATAATGACTTCGTCTTGGAATTGCTGTTTGGAATATGATTTAATGTTACTTTCCCTCAAACTTTCCTTTAAGATATTTATTATAAAAATTGAGCCATGACTTCCTCAAAGTAAAACCAGATGACAAAATACATTTGCTCCCTTAACAGTCAAACTCAGAGAAGGCTTAATGAAAGGCTTATGTGGGGTATCAGAGTTAGAAATAAATTGGTTAGTAAATATATTATTTTTGTTCTCAGTTTAAAGTAACTGATTGATCTCATTTTCTGACCCCCCCCAAACTATATTTTCACATTTGACTCTATAAATCTTGACAGCTGTGAAACTTATTTTTATCCTACCACTAATGGGCAAATTACAACCACAGTCATCTCATGGATATTTTCAAGCAGACTTGCAAGGGGCCACCCTAAAAAATTATGATTCATCGACAGCCTTGGGTAGAACACTTCCTCAGAAACTGAGATGAAATAATGACTTTGTCTTCTCTGTTGCCACATATGTAGACAATACATAAGACTAAAGAAAAGGAAATAATTTGTCATTTATCTCTGTCACTTTGATAAATATTAATTATGGTATTGAAATCTGCAAGAATGTCCATGGGAATAGCAGAGTTTGGCCAATAAAATCTTACAGATTGTAAAGTTATTACACCACCAGCCTGACTTCGTGCATAATGTCATCTGTGGAATGGCATCCAGCGACTCATATATCGAGTCTCATAACTTGTGTTTGGCTCTGGAAAGCATTTCAGGCAATTTCAGTTTTAGGACGGATGACCCCATGCTTCTCTTGGTAGTTTATCTGGGTGGCATTATCATCACTATTAAACACGCATGCTTTTTTTTCTTTCCTAGTGGAATAATGTAGCTCAAGTTTTCTGACCATTGGTGGTTCTTATGTTTTTCTCTACTAGATTGTCCACGGTAAAACTATCAAGCATGATATTTTATGTATGAAATGCTTATTTTTTGTATATAAACAGATTGTGCTCTTCAAATTTATCACCGTGAGGCATTATAATCCTCTGAGTCCTCACTTTCCTCTCTTTCTCTGTAGAGGTTTCAGAACAGTACACAATATTCCAGTATCAGCACTATAAGCAAAGATAAAATCATTTTCCCGATTCTATGCGAACATGGATTATAATAAGCATTTCTCAATACATACCTGTATTTCCACGGCAGTGAATGAAACCTTTCCCAGGCCTTTGAGGTTACTGCCCTAAAGTGCAAAATTTGCAAGAGTAACAATTTTGTTACGTAACATTAACAAGACTTCTGAATCTTGCCATTAATTTTCCAAATTTCTTTGCTTCTAGGAAGCAGTTAAAAGGTCCAGACTTAAAGCTTTTGACAAACTATCAAATATTCCAATATATTCCCACAGTTCTGCTCAGAGTAACCTGAAGTGATGCTCAAGTCCATTCTGTACCAGTTTCATAATTTTCTCTTAGAAAAGGCAGAATGTTCCCTGTTCAAAAGGAGAGTTGGCTCTTCTGTGTATCAGCTGTGTTCTGGAAGGGAACGCTAAATCATAACTAGATGTGAGCTCTCCAGCTGTACATAATATTTTAATTTTTTTTTTACTAAGAAGGCCAAAGGTCAGGGGTTCCTTAGAGAACATTATCTTGTGCCAATTCATGTATGTAGAAGAAACAGAACTTCTTGAAGGTGTTGATGAAATTCATCCTGTTGCAAGTTAGACCATATGGCACATGAAAGCTCCCTTCAATCCAATTTGTAAATTACATGATGAAAAGGACTGAACCAATTAAGGATTTTCTTTCATCCTGACTCTTTGCTTCCCCACAACTCTCCAATCACCAGACATATGCTTGATTTTAGTGAAACGAGCAGACCCGTAATGGGGTCTCCTTTCCTGGATGTAAAGTTACGCTTCTGCAAAAGTATTTGCTGGATTGAGGCTAATTTGTCTGGTAAGCTAGAGAACTTCATTCTCATTTCCATTATACTTATTATCTACCAGAGGCTGGAAATATAAAGATTTTTAGAAACGGTCTAATCCTCAGTTGAGAAGTGGTGGTAGTACAGCTTTGTACTAACCTGTGAATCAGACATACCCTTACCTCTTGCTTACTGGCCCTCTGCAACTGGAATGACTTTATTTCACAAAGTGCCTGTCTAAGGAACCAGGTCCAGATTGCAAAAAAGGGAGTTACTACAGTAACAGTGTTTTGATGTATTTATGTTGCAAAATTTACTTCAAGAATCTCTCTACTGCAATGTGCAAAAATAGAAGTAACAGGTTGGAGGTAAATGTAGGCTCTTGCTCTTTACTAAATGGAGAAGACACCGTTTCAAAAGCAGTGTACTTAAGCCCAAGGAACCGAGATTGCCTGATATCCTGGTTTCAGCTGAGAGAGAGTTAATTTTCTTCATAGCAGCCAGCATGGGGCTCTGTTTTGGGTCTGTGCTGGAAGCAGCGCTGATAGTGCAGAGATGTTTTTGCTGTTGCTGAGCGATGCTCACACAGAGCCAAGGCCTTTGCTGCTTCTCGCATCGCCCCGCCGGCGGGATGGCTGGGGGTGTGCGGGGAGTTGGGAGGGGACAGACAGGGCAGCTGACCCCAACTGACCAAAGGCACATTCCATACCGTATGACATCGTGATCGGTTTATAAGGGTCTGGGGGAAGAGGAAGCAGGGGGCAGCGGCATTCGGAGTGATGGCGTTTGTCTTCCCAAGTCATCATTACGCGTGACGGAGCCCTGCTGCCCTGGGGATGGCTGAACCTCTGCCTGCCGTGGGCAGTGGGGAATGAACTCATTGTTCTGCTTTGCTTGTGCACGCGGCTTTTGCTTCACTTATTAAATTGTCTGTACCTCAACCCACAAGTTTTCTCACTTTCATTCTTCTGATTCTCTCCCCTGTCCCGCTGGGGGGGAGTGAGCAAGTGGCTGTGTGGGGCTGAGCTGCCGGCTGGGGAAAACCACGACACCTTAGCTCATCCTTCCTATGGGTCTATTTTCCATTGTTGGCTGAATATGGAGGATAATTGCAGCAATATTTTTAATAGTAATAAAGAATGAACAAAGTTTCTATATGTCTAGCAACTAAGCCAAACTCCTGTGCAAATTTCAGCCTATGTAGCATTTGGCAGGGTCAGAGTGTGAAGAGATGGTAAAATTCCCCTTCTTTCTTAGTGTGCGTTAAAAACAACCACTAAAGGTATGTGCGTTATTCCAGCACTGGCCACACCAAAGAAAAATAGTCTCTGAAATCCATTGTGGGTGCAGTTAAAAAGTTATTGTGGGTTTTGCTTCTTTAATAGGAACTATGACAAAGGAAAAGAAAACACTATTTCAGAAACTGTTGAAGAAGGCAAAAGGTGGGCATCACCAAATTCTTGGATTCTTTTTCTGCTTCTGTTTCTCCTTAAATTAAAAAAAAAATTATTACAGCAAAAACTGTACTATCCTCTGATATTTACAGATGTATCAGTGAAACCCACCTACTAACCCTTCTCTGCTCTGAACTTGTGTCTAATCCTGGAAGCACAGTAGGCATGTGTTGCTTTGAAGTTGTGACACTGAAGTGAAGATATTTGTTTTCATGTTTGAGAGGGTCTCTTCAACATTTTATGGATTATTCTACTTAGTACAAACTGGTGTTTAACTCCTGCCTTTCTTTTCTACTGTGACCATGTTACATGTGATTCTTCTCACCTACATGTGGCCACTTCAAATCAAGTACATATTCTAAGCCACTCTCACAGGGGGCCGTTTATTTTACTGGTGATATTTTAAGGTAAAGTGAACCGTTCTGTAGGATTGTTTACCTCTCTTTAGTGAACCTAAAGTCTAAATAATGAACTCAAACAGCATGCCTTACCTCATTGTATATGAAACTACATAAGATGGCCCCACCATTTTTCAGGTAAACCTGAAATCCTTTCATTTGGCCTTACGGTTCTGATTTCTCATTTGTACAATTTTTGTTTCTGATCTTAAGTTGTTGTCTATAAATAATTTTACTTTACAGTTCACTCCTGTTTAAATCCTATTTCTAGTTTGAAATTTTGAGTGAAATCACAGGTTTTTATTGTCCACAGTGGATGGCTATTGTCACAGAATGACCCCCAAGGAAAAAAACCTGCACCACTGCTGTTAACTTTTTGTCCTTGGAGGTGTTTCCCAATTTTGTGTACTATACTCCCTGTACTCTTCTGTCTGCCAGTGCAACACCTTTGTGTACACGTTTGTTTTGGGGTGCATTTTGTATGCATTCCTAATGCTGGCATGCTTTCCATGTTGCATGACGGGCATTTATTGGAAACCTGTTCTCTCTGTGCCTTTGCTTTGACTTCATGCTCTGTGTGGATGGGACACTGTTCTTGCCTCCTTCTTCTGGTTTTGTGGGCATTGGATTCTTGTCTGAGAAAGTTTGCCTACAAAGGGTGGAAAGTTCTCATTATTTAATTAAGAACATAGATAGTGCCACCTTCAAACTCCATTTCTCAGAAGGAGATCTATACTGTTTGTGTACCATTTTATGTATGCACACATGCACACATAAAAAAAAGCACAGCTGCTAGTCAAAAACAAATGCCCAGGCTGGCTCGAATTGCAAGATAGAGAACCGTGTTAGTGCATCTGAATTTCTTCTGGTGCACATATTACTTGCTTTTAACTCTAGCTCAGTATCTCTATATGATGTTGCTTTTCCATGACAGATGATCTTTTTTAAAAATCTATTCAAACCATGGATTTTTCTAGATTATTCTTAATGGATCTCCATTTGAGGGAGCAATATAAATCAAGACTTGCCAAAATTACCTGCATACAATTTCATAAAACTTATTCCCACCAGCAAAAATCCCAAAGCATTTGCCTAACATGAGTGGAGTTTGACAGATGTGAAACTGCTAAGAGAAAGAACGTCAAAAAAAAGGCAGTAAACTCAAAATCAATTTTCATTATGATCTGAGTTTGTCCCCACTCTCTGAAAGATACAGATTCAGGTCTTCTGCTTTTACTATCCCAAGTGACTATTTCTTATAGGACTAGTCGAATTAGTATCATTACGTCCTTAATTGCAAAGGGACTGTTTGTACGTGGATTACAACACGATTATGGGTTTCTGAAATGAACACGTCTACTTTTATATTGCTTTTAATGATGTCAAATTTCAGTTTGACAACATCAAATATTCAAATCTATTAAGGACCTAATCAGCTGGCTGCCTAGAGATTTTTCAAGAAGCCTTCAGGTCAGGCAGACAGATCCACAGCTTTCCTCGAATATAAACATCCCACTGAGAACAATGTAGCTTTGCACATGCAAAAAGAGGATGCCAGCCTTTGTTATCAGAATGAATGTCCTTGCAACAGTGGCTTGAAAAGCAGGATTGTCAGAAACACTCATTTTGAGATCCTTGTGTTTGGATTTCTCATAGACTCATTATATTCTTAGCCTGATCATCTCATGTTATAGTTACAATTAACTGCGACTTCCTTGATGCTGAATGACAGTCTTGTTAACAAAAAAGTCTCTCCTTCTTAACTGCTCATCCATTCAATTGATGAGCTACGGAAGGAATAACGGCCTTGCAAAACCATGATCTGGTAAGAAATAATACCAGAAAGTACCAGTCTGGATCAGAGAAGGCGGCTGGCAGCTTGTGAGGTGATTTTACTCAGCCTCTAACAGTTCAAACTTAACCTACTATGAGTGCAGATGCTTCGGCCCTTTCTTTGATGAGCAATAATCCCATTTACATGAGTTGAGACAGCAGCACAAATGGACAGCAGATGTGCCCAAAACTGGCATCTGTCCCACTAAACAGTTAAGTAGACCTGATCTAAGCGGTAATGAGTCTCAGAGGGTGTCAGTGTCTCACCCTGGCTTTCATGGGGCTGATACTTTAGTTTAAAAAAAATTATGCGGTCTTTAACATTAAATGCTACAGTAATAGCCTCAAGTGCTCCTTTCAGTGTCATTGTGGGGCTTACATCAGTTCTAACATATTAACAAGAAAATTAATTACACTTACGAGGGCACGACAGCACCTTTAGCGTCAAATGTTTAGGCTGATCCAAGGCATACTGTTCTCTGCCACACGTTTTGATCTTGCTAGTGATACGTCTTTTGTTGGCACGGGGATCAGCAGCAGAGGCATGGCTGAATCAAAACTACATGCGCTGGGAGAAATGAAGAAGTTATTCCTATCTACTGTCCAGGAAAAGTCAATCCAGAGGCAAATTGTTGAGTAGTTTATTCCATTCTCTTCCTGGAATAATTTATGTTCTCAAACATTCTTTAACATATAGCTAACAAGCAAGCTTCTGACTACATGAGTCATTATAAATATTTCAGTTATAGGTAGGCCAAGTGCAGAATCTAATTGCTAAAATCAGCACCAGATTAAGGTAAATCAGGAAGAAAATCAGTTGAATACAACATCCTGAAGTGCCACTGTTTTATATTTCCACCTCTGGCCTTTCTTCTTCTGTACAAGTGGAAAGAAGTGTGCAGGACAAACGAGGGAGCTTTTCAGTTGACCGAATGTACGCATTCAAAAAGTTTGGAAAAGTAACAGGAAAACTCACCCTGGCTCAGATTTCCTTTGCTTCTGTTTTCTTATCTGCTCTTTTAGCTAAACTTCTCCTAGAAGGCTATAAAAAATCCACACTGGAAATCTACAACATTTACACCACTTCGGGTCAGCCAGCTGGATCACTTGTCTCAAACACTTTTCCAGCCATTGAGAAATCTTCTCTCACAAATTTTGTTTGTCCATCTTTCCTTACTAGTTTTTCAAGTGGTTGGTGGCCACACTGTCATGACCCCATATGCCAAATTGGTACAGTAGTCTTGTCTTCCTCCATTTCAACAGCCTTCCCAAGTGAAAAATAGGTGAAAATAACATTGTAGTATTGTGCATCCCTTGGTTTCATTGCTGCCTATTCCTCACAGATAGCCGTGTTTACCATCACCGAATTTTTCTTATTAGAATTCCCTCAGGACGAACATTAGTATTGGAAATTGATGTGTGGTAATAATGTGTTCCGAATTGGGCTTACCCAACTTTTTTTTCCGACATAAATCTTCAGATTCTTTAAAGCATCGATTGAGCTGAATACCTGAATAGCAGATGATATGTTGCAATTAGAATAGCTTAAAAGTTAAATTCTGGACAAGAAACCCCATGTAAAATGCATGTAAAAAACAACCAAGATATATCTATCCAGTCACTCTGCAAATCTTAAAAACATATATTCTAGTCTTCGTGGAAACCAGATGCTCAGTCTGCTTGTCTACTCTCACTGAGAAGTTGATAAAAAATTAATGGGATAAAAATGAACCCATTTCACAGGAGACTAAACCAAATTGCTATGAGCCTTGCTGAAAATTACAGCAGTCATGCTGCTGTTGAAAAATGTAACACATGAATTTTCCTTGCCTGTACCCACTCCATCCAGCTCACACAGTTCCTTTCCTCACCAAAATGGACTTGCTTCAGGTAAATGGGCTATCAGAATTTTACAAGGTTTTTTTATTTGGCTAATACGTAAATCAAAATAGTTGACTCATTTGAAGTATTACCTTTGCTTGAGAAAAAAAAATAACCACCTGCAAAAAAAATGGGAAACATTCCAACAAACATAATTTGAAACAAATGAGTGACTATTGAGGTTTCTAATGGGAAAGAAAATTTGCCGTCAGCTGCACTACATGGCACCAGCAAGAGAACACTGGAGTCTGGCTGGCGAAGGATCTGGGTGAACACTCCTTGTCATACGAAATAGGAGACAGATGGTTGAAGAAAAAGTACAGCAAAGGGACACGGTACTGTGTAGTAAAAAGATCCAAGGCATAACTGTTGTGTAAAGTTCATGGGACTCTAAAGCAGTTGAAGTTAGTCAGACAAAAATAAATAAATACTGGTTTATTTGGCAGACACCGTAAAACTAACAAACACTTCAGAATAGTTTGCATTCAAACATGAACTCTTCTTCATGTTTACTCATTGTTTAAGTACCACTGAAGTTAATTGTGTGCTTCCAAGCTCTGACCGTAGGACAAACGATCTTGAAATCTTTTAATGATTTGCCTTTTTTATGTCAAAGTGTTATAGGCTTGTACATTTGACTGCAAATATACACATATTGATATATTTGAGAGCTAAAACACAACGGGTTTGACTGAAAACATACAGAAATCAATAGGAAGCTTCTCATTGATTTTCATTGAGTCTGAAGAAGATCCATAATCTGAAAACTACTATGGTAAATCTTGTTCTCATCAAGATGGTAGATACACAGGCAACTCTTCCTAACCTCCCCTACATGCTTTCTGCAGAGACATTCCTCTCTTTCTGCCTCTCCTGTGGCTTTGCAGTGAATTATTCTTTAGCAAATATTTTTTCAAGGAAGCCTATGTTTGCAGCACACCTTGGCCCTTCAGGCAAAGACTCCTAGGGTTTGTAGGCAAGGGAAATGCATCAAGGAGATACACAGCTGCAATAAAATGTCATCTTTGTGCAGGGTCAGCTAGAACCACGGGCAAAGCTGGGATTCACATAGGAGAGCTGATTGCCAGAGGCAACAAAATTTTCATGGCTTACTTTGCTCATGCCAGGGCCATGGGAAGTCGTGCTGGTTCCTGCTGCTGGCAGAGAAGTCCATGGGGCAGCAGTGCTGCTCAGGCAGGTCATAGTGTCCGTGTTCCCCATCTCTACCCTGGCCTTGGGAGCCACAAACCTAGCTCCATGCAGCTCTCTTTACAGTTTTATAGCCCAGGACACAGCTTCAAGGTTTGCGTGGCCAACGCCACGCTTGGCTTCCCCAAAATTGTTGAGAAGCCTTGAGCTAGCGCTGCCTTGGGACACTTATTGCCTGACTGATAGTAATGCAAGCAAAAATCTAATATCCAAATGTAAACCAATAATACTGTCAAAATATTCCAAGTTTTTAGGACAATAGTGTATAGAAAATCCCATTTAATGTTACTGAGAAAATAACATTTAGAAAAAAACTGTGCAGCCATTGCCTTGTAATGCTCAGGACCAGACAACACTGAATTGAGCTCTAGCAAAGCTGTTCTTAATTTTAAACCCCAGGAACAAAGTAATAATGTGGGGTTCGTGCTGCTCATGCAGGAAGTCACATGCAGATTACCAGAAGAGATTCAGCAGTCTGGTGAAAGTTAGCCCAGTTCCCTTAAAAAATTCTTGCATTTGAATGCTTTTCAAATATCCTCAAGAAAAGAAAAGAAAACAATAATTAAAAGGAAGGGAAATTGTCAGGCTGGAGGGACTACTCTTCACCTTGGTGAACAACAGAATTCTGCTTTCTTACTTAAATGTCCCCGCTACCCATTGTATTTGTATGCATTTAGAGCAGTCAGTTACATAATTGAAGATAATTTTGACTGCCCTTAATCATGGCGGAAGAAAAGAATTTCTGAAAGTGTAAGATTAAAGAGATGAGTTTTATTTCGGAGTCCTCCACAAAGGGGCAAGAATGTATTTCAGTATCAAAGCTCAGGAAGCCAAATTAAAGAACATCCTTAATTTTGCACTTTGTTCGATCCGCTTTCATAAGCATAGCATTCTCTCCTATAATTATTTGCAGGTTTTCTGCACATGGATGCAGTTGCAGTCATGCTAAAGCAAGTGGCATCGTGTTGTCACAAAGTGTGATTAAGCAAGAGATGAATCAGAATCTGCTAAGGGTTGTCAGACAACGTGGCTTAGTAACAACATGGTTCAGTGCCAAATGGCTTCAGATGACACCAGTCTGGTATCGAACAGTCATGACACATATCTCAGGGTGGGGAGGGTTGTGGTATATGACCCTTACTCTATACCACAGGACCGGCTTGGATTTTGCAGAGGTTCAAAAAGCTCTGCAACCAGTACAAATTGTTTCTTTGGTCTGGGGAGCGTGGGGAGGAGGGTTGTATAAATTTGACTCTGCTCGGATTTATGAGCTTCATTAGAAACAGATAAACATCAAAATTATTGAAGGACAAATCTAACCTAGGCACTCCTTCCCCCGAGGGAGCCAGGGGGCCGGGGGCGATGGCAACAGACGGGGTACTAAAACATGCCCTTCTTGGGCTCGGGGAGAGGAAATAAACACCACAGATACAACTGGGGAAGCAACACCAAGCAGTCACACCCTTTCTAGCGTAACCAGTTTATTTTCAGTTTATTCCCTTACTATTACCCTAACGTTATTTTCTCCAGTAACTAAGCAACCCCCAGAGCCCCACTGCTAAACTACTTTGAGTCACCCTGGGACTCGCCGTAGTTCGGGGTTCGCTACCAGAGGCCGCAGAAGGCGCGGAGGCGCCTCCACGCCTGGGCTGCACTGCCGCCTCACGGCGCTGCTTCTACACAGCTCTCTTTTTCTAGCCCCCCTTAAGACTCCAAAGAGCCCGTAATCAGTGAATAGTTATCCGTGATTCTGCCGGTAACATCATTCTGACAAAGTCTTTCCTTGCGCCTGTACTAGTCAGTTTTCTTACTAGCGGGGATGAGAAAACAGAGAATCCCCCATTTAGTTCTGGGGAGACATAAAACGGAGAGGGGCAGAGGAAGAGTTATTTGTAAAATTGGGAGAGTGGTCTGAAAGGGTGTGAATCAGAGGGGTGTGAAGCAGAGAGCAGGACCCAGCAACGAAAAGACAGACGGGGAACAACAGGGCTGGCAGCAATGCTGCAGGCAAGGATTTGGCATCGTAGTGGCTCACAAGTGGGGGGTGGTCAAATATTCTGTCACTGTGAAAAAGGTGAGTGTTACACAGAGCTATAGCAACAGGAATGTTAGCTGTAAGGTGCTGTGGAACAGGACGCAGCAGAATGAGGGTGCCTGTGGAAAAAGCAGAAAGTACAAAGAGCTGGTTTCTTTAAAAAGTGTTCTATGTACACAGGTTTCACAAGGTGTTTGTCCAGAGCATTTGCAGACACAAAGTCTAAGACCTTAATTCTGGATAACACTATACCTTTGTATATACCTGGAAGACATATATGATCTCAAAATGCAGATGGACTGAACTGAGTCCCAGACATTTTGATTTTCTTACCAACGAGATCCAGCAGCAACAGAAAACACGGCTCTCTTCTTCCCAGTTTTGAAACTGATCAATGTTACAATCAAATAATTCTACAGTAGTTGGGCTTACCCAAGAGAGTAAAATAACATCTCTTTTCCCTTTTTACTATGTAAATTAATACAGTCTTTTCTACAGCAGTGCTTCTCTGTATGCTTTAATACTGATTACTTCTGGGACTGGAAAAAAAGAAAGGAACATAATGGGAAGCACAGAGAGGAATGGCATAAAACGATAAATAATTCAAGCATGAAAAATTACTTTATAACTTCATTGCCATCTTGCTCCTTCAGTGTTTTCCAAATAGTAATGCAGCAAAGCAGTCAGAATAACAAACAGAAATCATAGAATCACAGAATGGTTAAGGTTGGAAGGGACCACAAGGATCATCTAGTTCCAACCCCCCTGCCATGGGCAGGGACATCCTCCACTAGACCAGGTTGTCCAAAGCCCCATCCAACCTGGCCTTGAACACTGCCAGGGATGGGTCATCCACAGCTTCTCTGGGTAACCTGTGCCAGTGCCTCACCAACCTCACAGGAAAGAATTTCTTCCTAACATCTAATCTAAATCTCCCCTCTTTTAGTTTAATTTCTTAATCCATTTTTCTGTCACTACTAGAAACAAAACATCTGGAAGATCCTAGAAAACTACTTCTCTTCCAAACTCCGATGACTCCAAAGTAAACAAATCATCTGAAGGATTTTGACAGTGTAATTAATTGTTCTAATTTCCCCATCAATATCAATTGCATGTGTCTCTATTAGAAGTGAATTGGGAGCAGCGTTGCTGTCTAAGGCAGGAACTCCTAGAAAATGTAGGACAGAATGGGAATTAGTCAGAAGGGGCGGAAGGCAAAAGTGCAAAACAGGCATTTTTTTGTGAGAGATGTAGAAGAGCAATGTGGACCTGAGAAAAGGAAGAGAGGAATAGTGACAAAAGAAACATTTATGCAAGAAAATCAAATGAGATAGGGGAGGACAGAAAGAAAAATGGGAGGAGATAAAACAAATGAAAACTCAAAAGAAGGAATAATGAGAGAAAAGGGATTGTTCCTGCTGAGCAGTTTCATACAGAGTTTAATATATTTAGATCTGGAGGATGCATCTGGAGTGAAGCTGGTGATTCTGGTTTTAAAGATGGAAAAGGAACTAAGTCTACACCTGTTTTGCTAACTTAATTCTTTGGTTCAGTCTCAGGACCTGGTCCCCAGTCATTCACATCTGAGTATGTTCATCCACCCACATGCTCTCCTTTGGAACTAACTGACCACTTCCCCCTGGGAAGGAGTCAGGGCACAGTCCTGGAGGCTGCTGTCTGTGGCCGGCATGTTTGAGGCTGTGCCACCATCCTTCCCAGCCGGTTCTCCGAAATGGAGCCAGCTCACCATGTCGCCACACAGATTTGCACGCCACTGAGTGTGCAGCACAGTTCCACTGTGCAACGCCACTCAAATGCCACTCAGAAGGACTCCATATGGCCTCAGTTTACTTCAAGCACTTTGAACTAGTTGAACATGAAGAATAGTTATTTCAATTTCAGGGGCCACCATGCAGTGCCACACAGGAGACCTGGGCAAGTGCACCACAGTGGGGATGCCCCCATGGAGGAAATGAGGCTGAAGTGCTGTGACCACAAGCTGTCCTGTGGCAGCCGTCCTGGCAGCTGCCGGTCAGTGCCCCACACTGCTGCCTCCTGTGAGCTAGATCTATGGTGGCAGGGGAAGGAGAGGAAGCAAGCAGCAACCTTCTGATTCCTGAACTGCGGCGAGGATGGCTTTCACCTGGATGCAGGTAGGCGGTGAGCTGGGGTGAGTCCCGAATGCTGGATGCTCCCCTCTGTCTTTAACCCAATGGCAGACGTTTGTAACAGCAGCTGCAATGAGAAAAATGATAACATTTCAGGGCACACCCAGAACAATAGAAAACAATGAGTTTGGGCCGACTGCCACGCAGCACGCCCTTGATGCGGTAATACTAGAGTCACACATGGCGAGGTGCTCCATTATGAAATATTACATAGTTGCCTTTCATTAAATTACTTTCTAGTGTCATTCTCTGCTAATGATTTTATTATGTGTTCCTATTCATTGTTTACCTCATTCATGAATTAGCTTTCTGCATTAGTTTTCTGTGGGTCAATTTAATCATATCAGGATGTCTTAAGAGTTTTTAATGGAGAAAACATATGAATATTAATGAAATAACATTAAAAATATAAAAATCACTGAGTAATGTAGATCAATGATTTACTATATTTCCAGGGAGGACAAAAATGGATCCTTTCCTATCAAAAATAACGAATCCCTATGACTACTAGAAGTGTTAATAATGTAACTACAAAAATTGCTCTGCTTTTTTCTTCCATGTGGAGAAGGAATGGGTAGATGACACTGAACCTGAAATAAGCTTGATTGCACTCTTTTGTAATAATAATTTTTTTTTTTCCTTTGAGCAGGACCATGTCCACAGCTAACAATTGTCCATAGATCTCTCGAAACCTCTACTTCCCAGCATTGCTTAGTGAAGAAGTGGCCTGTGAGCTTACCACAAGGTTCCTTTCTCATGTACAGATACCAGTACACTTCATTCTCTTGAGCTAAAGCAGGTGAATCTCACTTATGGAACGCTAAAACAACAGAATAAAGCAGTGAATGCTTGTGCTGCCATGTATTGCAGGAAATTCTGGCAGCCTCACCATCCACCCCAGTGCAAGTCACCTATGCTGCACATCCTCCCAGCTTTGACCAGAGGCCAGCTTTCCAAAGGAGAGGTGCTAAAAGAATATGGATTAATAAGAATAAAAGCTGGCTATGAAAGAGATGGTAGAAGGGGTGAAAATGTTACATGGAATTAGTGCGATGGAGAAGACAGGAAAAGGAACAGCTCGTTCAAAATTACAGAGAGGGAAGAAACAGCACTGGGAGCCACAGGGAGAGGAGGCAGAGAATTTTTCTCTTAACGGGGAGAAAATAATATATAAGGAAGCTGAACAAGGCCCTGGGAGAGAGGGAGTGAGCAGCAGAAAGGCTCAACCATATGCACAAAGCATCATTTCAGAGGTGCTCCTTTCTCCTAGCTGGTCATTGTTCCCTCTTCTCAGGAAAGCACCAGGGAAAGCAGAGAGGCACTACTGCTGCTGCTGAGGATTTTGGCCCCTTGCGGTCTTCATATACCCTTTTTTTCTGCATATCTCTCCCCAAATGTAGCATCTCCTGTGAGGGATGTCGGGAAGCTGCTGTCACCAGCCAGCTGGAGCAGGGTCACTGTGAGGAACACCTCACAGCCTTGGCTTCCCCCTACCCATCTCCTGACTCTGTCCCCAACAGGTTAGTGACACAGGTCGCTAAGGAAACCCTGCCGCCTGCAGATAGCAGGAGTCATCCCAGGACACTGCAATTATTTGTGGTTTATGAGTTGCACCCGTATAACTGGTGCATGCACCGTCAGTGCTCAATACCAATCGATAAAACTGCAGGTTGCAAACTTCCAGAGATGGCTACACCACTCAGAAGTGGCCTGGGACCTCTCGGGCTGTTGCAGAACCTCAGCAGCCCTGAGGGAAGCCCCATACACCTTCGGGATAACGCTCTCTCTAGCTGCAGAGCCACTCCCTGCCTGCAGAACATCTCCAGCAAGCCCTTGCTTGCTTTCCAAGCGGAGAAGTGCTACAGGCTGAAGATACTCTAGGAAAAATGCCTTCTGAAGGAATTTATCAACCTTTTTACATTGCTTTTTATTCTCTTGGAGGTCAGCTGCTGTTGTTGCTCTTACTGCTTCATGAACGTCTAAAGCTGCTTAATAGTGCAGAGCTGATTTGCAAAATTCAAACTTCCTACAAGTTGCATGCCAAAAATGACTCAAGAAGCCCCTGTGTAGGCTTGCCTTTACCAGTGTGTTAGCAAGAACTGCTTTGTCCCCAGTGACAACGGAAAACTGCACAAGTCTCTCTGCTCACAAGTGGATTTCATGATAGCAAAAGTGACGTTATTTTCAGCTTAGGGCTGTCATCCCTTAGATGTGAAAAGCAGGAGCTTTATATTGCTGCTTTTATAGACCTCAGCCTGTGCCAAGGCAGAGCATACCTCGGAGTAACTGCGAGGCGGCAGCACAAAGGCAGGGTGCTGAGCACTGCCAGCGCTCTGTGCTGTCACCCAGCTTACAGCTGAAGAAAGTCTGGGAATTTTCTGTCCTCCAGCAAGCTGGTACCAAGCCAGGATTTGCTTTTCTGATCAACAACTAAACAAATACATAAAGAGTAAGGATCCGTAGTAACTTGTCTGCAGAAGTGGCTACCTGTCTTCCTCACCTCTTCCTGCTTTGCACTATGAAGAAGGTGACGAAGAAATCACATTGGCCACTAGTGTCCTGTGCAGCAGAACAGCTGGGCAGCCGAGGATGGAGGTGAACAGCGCAGCGGGGATCCAGAGGCAGCTGTTTCGGAAACAGACGCCCACTTTCTGTCCTCTCTGATGGAGGCTGAGGGTGTAGTTAGTTTGAGGAACCTAGTTTCAGTGCCAATTATGCCTGAAACATTTACCACTGGTGTGGGAAACGCACTGAGCTCTGTGCAGCCCCTGGGACTCAGCAGACACAAGCATTTGTGATGCCAACAGGTGAACATAGCATATTTTCTAACTTTTTTTTTGCAAGGGGGGGCAGTTGCTACCGTTCAGCTGCACGAGTGTTCAGCTGCAGGGTTGTGCGGGTGCTGAGGGAAGCGGAGCAGGGGCGGGAGCCAGCGGCCGGCATGGAGCCAGGGTGGTGTGAGGCACCGTTAACCCGGTTTGGGCGCTCCACCACAACACGGTGTGCAACCTGAGCGTGAGCCTGTACGTGTGTGGGAAGAAAAGGGGAGGCTGGCTGGAGAGACAAGCAGAGGCAGTATGCTGAGAGGACTCCTCAACATCTAGTTAAATTTTAATTTGTTGCACATTCCCCAAGGGTGGGATGCCCGTGAAATTAAAAGGCGCTGGTTTACCACTTCAGTTACTTTACGCGTACAAAGCCCAGCCCGGGAAGGCCCCTTACACAGCCCAGCCCCCGCGGAGCTCAGCACCAAGCACCCGAAGCCGGGCGAGCGCCCCAGCCCACGCCGGGCGGGCGCCACCCAGGGCCGGGGGAGAGGTGGCACTCCCCCGCCGCTCCCTCCCGTAGCGGGCTGGCCAGGGCCTGCGTTAATCCCGGTACCTTGCCAGACTCCAAGCTTTTTTCCAACAAATTAATCTTTTTCGCATTCAACGAGCTGCTCG